>JBBPBP010009778.1:45592118-45602883 GCA_037974735.1 Cicer chorassanicum
GTTGACCAAACATAAATATGTATCAATATTGATGAAACATAAATTGGTACTTCATTTTAAATAGTTTATATATATTTTAAAGTATATAAGAAGAATTTTCAAATACAAGTACTAAAATATACTATTTTTATAAAAGATAAAAATAAAATAAAGGTAAATGATTAAAACGAACATTAAATCAAAGATAAATAATTAAAATTATATTTAAATCTTTCATTTTAAATTGAGTGCATCTTAAGATTCATATTAGGATTCAAATGATTCGAAAAATTACAGTAGACCGAGTAATTTTTTTTGTAAAAACTAAAATCACAACAAAACTAACATGTCCAAAATGGAAAAGTTAAATTATGAATAACAAATTTAGTGGAGTCACAGTCGTATGTGACACTATGTCTCTGTCTCTATCTCTCACTTACTTTTCAACTTATACCATTTACAAATTTAAAAAATACCCTACAAAAACAGAAACATCATATTAAATGTATCATTTTGATCTTCAAACACCATTTTCCATAAGGAATAGAAATGTATATTGGGTAAAAATACCACTTAGTAATTGATATGTTATGTTGATTCACATTTTAAAGATTATATAGTATAGGCTAGAAGAGAATTAGAAAAGAAACAATAAAAGAAGGATTAACAAATAGAAAACAAGGAAGCATATATGACTTTATTTTCTCTCAAGGTCACTAGCTACAATTGATAGACACAAGTTTCTGCAAACTCTTAACACTCACAAACCTCAAATCAAACCCATTACAATATTTGCACTCACCACACTTTAACTAATTTATAGGTCAGAACATATATGTCCTACTAGTATAAGCATGTGTTTGGTTTTTGCTTCAGAGGCTCCAAATTCACGTTCAGCCATGCTTCTACCGTGATTTTACATAAGCTACAAATTCAAAGCTTCTACTTGAATGGAAAATTTGACATGATTTTGAGTAAATGTAAAAAACTCGTCCTATAACCAAACCGACATTAAGATAAATAAAAAAAGAAATAAAAAGCTTAAAATTTAAATGTATGTTTGAAATTATTTGACAAAATCATGTTGTTGTGATTTTGTTGAAGCTAGAAAATGTAGCTTTTACCAAAATTACAGTGATTCTGTTAAACTCACGGCGACTCAAAACATGAACTAAATGAAGCTAGTTGGAAAGTAACCGAGCTAAATTTAGTAACTAGCAAACTCTATCAAGCTAAAATAATTATCAAGCTAAAAACTGTCCCATAATACATCAAATTCAATGATAACTTCAAAATCCAAAATTCTCAAATATATATTAGCAAACAAATGAAACAGGAGAATCTTGAAGTGCAACACATAAAAAGATTTCCAAATCTGGTGGAGCAAAAAATGTTAAGGGTGATCTTCTGAGTGAGAAATTTGAAAGCACTTTTTGCTTCTTTGGTGCTGGTGGACATGTTGAGATTTCTGGTATCTTGAATTTTTGACCTTTTGGTGTGGAGCATAATACACTGTTATTACTAATTGAAACATCATCAACAACAACCTTATCAGAATCCAACATGTCTCTCTCCTTTAAGGAACAGTTTTCAGAGGATGTTTCATGATTCTTGAATTGGCTTCTTGTGAGTTTTCTTCCTCTTCTTCTTGTCTTTTTTCTTGATGTTGTTGTCTTTACTAAAGGGACCATTTCTTGAGAGAGAGAGAGAGAGAGATAAAAGGTTATTAGAAGAAGTGGAAAAGGTAGTGACTAATGTATAAACTAGCATGAACAAAAGGTGGTAGTAGCAAAGAAGAACTTGAAGTCTTTACAAGATAGTTTATTCTATTGGTGAGTGCTTTGAAAATGAAATGATATGTGTGAGGTATATATATCTGACTGAAAAGTGGGTTTGGTAGAGAAGTCAAATTATGATTCCTTAAGAAATGTGAAGTGCTAGATAACAAAAGTAACTCCCTCCACTATATCATAAAGAAGGAATCCAAGAGAAGAGATATTCCTGGAAATGGAGACCAACCCAATATATATATATATAAATTAAATACATGTGAAGAGCTATGCTAAAATTTCAAAAACTAAACTACAGATGCCTTTGAAAAGTACTCAAAGGAAATATTTTATACATAAGGGTTTAATTAAATTGTTTTTCCAAACAGAATTTAATTTAAAATCTCATAACTTTTAACATTTGTCATTAATAAATATCTCTTATTATTATCAATATTTTCAATTTGAATTTAAGAAAAAATAAAATTTACACATGATATAAAATTACACTTTGCTTGCTCATATGTTAATTACACATGAAAGGATTTATTTTCCTTACTTTAAGTACAAATGGACCCTCAATATTCAAACATTGCAGCCAAAAATTTGATTGCCTTCCTCCATCCCTTGCAGTTGTTGAAGCTTTACTTTCAATTTCAAGACGTGTATATATATATATTAATTTCATTGAAGTAAAAAAGTGTCTCATTCTTTTAAAAAATAATAAGTCAACAGGTTTTACTTTTCAGAAATTTAAGTTACGTTAATATGAAGGTAGAAAGAAAAAATTATAATGAGATATACTTTTAAATGATAAAAAACTATATAACAATAAATACCATTTCTATAATCTATTATACTTATACAGGTGTATGCATTTCATAATCTTAATTATTAATTTTACAATCATGATGATAATTGATAACACTACACTACATCAAATGCACTCCTTATTTTACTAGGGAGTTGCTGAAGCACCCTCCCAACTTCACTGAAAGTTGGATTCCGGTAGTTAGAAATTATTGGACTCTTCAATCCAGTAATGGTTTTTGAGAAGAACAGTGTTACCGAATGTTTTAATCCCGTAGTATTTTTTACACGAGTAAACACTGGAGATGGATGAGTAATCACTATTATATTAATCAAATCGAAGAGTTGTTTTGGTGTTGTTGGTAATGGCTAGAGTGGGCCTTTATTCTCAAAGCCCTACTATGTACACATCTTATCTATAGCCTCATGTGAGCCATATAAATCCCGGACAAAAAATGCATCATGACGTATTTAGAAGGCATTTAGTTGTAAGAAACAAAAAGTTATTCAAGCTCATAAACTAGGCAACAAAATTGAGTCATCTGTTTTTTGACCGAAAAGAGACCAACCTATTTATGAACCACAAAAGAGAGTTAACAATTTGTCAAACAAAAGAGTTTACAAATTACAAGATATATGCACGAATACCAGAAACCCCCTCAAACATTACCCCTTGGCACTTTGCTTACAACATACAATGAAGATGAAACTAAGTTCTAAAATTGACACTGACTACTCGTATGGTACAATACTAAAGCCTGTAAATCTACTCTGAGCTTCCGACTTACAAAAAGTATTACATAATGCAACTGATAACAAATCAAGACTTTGGGGGCTAATGGTAACCTGGTCAGGAGTGCTTACAAAATTGAAAAGCTTTACACTGCTCTGACTGGTTCAAAAAAAAAAACAATCTGATACACCTGCAAAGAAAGCATTTAAAATATATGAATGAATTGAACACAATAGAATAGAACAGAACATGTTAAAAAAAACCTTAAAGCTGTAAAACTTACTATTGATACACTGAAATCAATAGGAAAAACAAAGCAAACAACACACTAGAACAAAGCACAGCCGAATGGAAAGTGGAAGAAAACATATAGGTATTCCATACATTGAACGACAACCAGTTTTATACAGATTTACTGTCATATTAGTCATTCACAGTTAAACAGATATTAAAACAAACTAACTGTCGATAATTTCAGTTTTTAACTGCATATATAATAATTTTTGCTTGTAACTCTATTAAAATAATATTTAGAATGGAACTTATAGGGCAGACAGTAACAAAGTTGTTGGAGTAAACCACTTACGCATACCGTATTGGAAGCTGAAGCAGAGGGCAGGATACCCCCTTACTCATAAGGTGTGTGAATAAGGAAGAAAATAAATTATATTAAGATTTCTCTCTGACGGCGCAAGGACTTCAAATGGATGAGCTGCCTGATTTAACTATCACCAAAAGAAATAATCTGCCCAAGTGCAAGTCGCGCTCGAAGCTGCATCAACGAAATAAAGTTTACAAATTGACCAAGAGGAAGTATAAAACAAAAACAATTTGGAATGAACATTAAAGGACCTTCACATCCATGCAAGAGTCATTGACCATCCTCTTGATTTGAGAAACAATGCCAAAATTACGCAGTTTTACAACCCGGCCAAATGCACCAGGACTTGCAAGAGCAGTGAGATTTACTATGACCCAAGCAGCAGCTGTGCGTAGATGACTGTCACTACTCTGCAAATACTGGCTGAATAAAGAGCGAGATCCATTTTCTGCTTGTGGAAAGAGAAGGTGCATTATGGCTTCTTTGTGAAATTCATTTCCACTTGCAATATTGCTCAGTATGTACATCCCCTAAACAGGAAAAAAAAAATTCAGCATGAAGAATAAATTTTCAATACAATGACTGTTTTCATTTTCATATGTTCACTGTGTTCATTTGTTATTTCTGTCAAGCTGGGGAAAATCTGTTTACTTTTTATCCCCCCCTTTGAGATATCTTAGAATACTTGTACTGCATGATGAGGCAGTTTTAAATAACAGACCGCAACAATAGTTTTAATCTGTATTATATCATTAGCATCGTAAATTTTATATCAAAATGTTATTAATGGCTTGCTAGATGTATCATAAAAACATATTGTCTAGTTACATGAAAGGATTGGGGAGCTTTCTTGAAAATTTTAATGAATAATGCTTTCTTCAATTTTGATATTAAAACTATTGTAAATTTGTAATGAATAACTTCCAACAATATCTGATCAGTTTCAAAAATTAATACCAACCTGTATACCAATTTCAATTTTTGAGGATTTTCGCAACTGTCTTCCAACAGCCTCCAGTATGACACCATCTTCAGCAAAAGCAAATTCAACACAATCCATACATCCATCAACAAAATTGCGAACAAGGGCCAGAGCTTGCTCTTGAACAGAAGGCTCGGGATCTGCAAGAGTATACAGAACCAATGAAGGCTTTCTTTTGGCAGGCACCAAATAATCAGAAAAGATGTTAGGATGTAGAATAATGGGAAATTAGATTAGTTATTAGTTATTATAGTAATTAGGAGGTAGGAGCCTTTTTAGGGCTGTAAGATTTTTTATTACTTTTTTAGGTTGTTAGTATCTTTCTGTTTCTATTTTCTTATTTCCTAGGTTAGGGATGATTAATCCTTATCCCTTTTATCCTATTGAATATAAATGAAGGTTCTCTTCCCCTTAGAAAACATCTTTTGCCAAATTAGAATCTTCTTAATTGGTATTCCGGTTGAAGGGTGCATTCACCCTTGAGGAGCGTATTTGCTCTTGTGTATCTTGCTCTTGGAGAGATTCTCTCCTATTACTTCTTATCCTTTTCTAAATATTAGTGTTCTTCAAATTCTTTCGGGATCCAATTCTTGGGTTCCTAACAAAAGATATGGACTGACAGTGAAGATCATTACCACAGATAAGGCTGGCTACTGAAGACACTGTCAACTCCATCAAAATCGCTTCCTTACACATCTTATCTGCAAGAAATACCATGTTCCGCAAGGACCATACAGCATTCAGCCTTAAAGACGAATCCATAGACTTTGTCAATTGGACAAGCTCTTTAATGCCTCCGCACTGTATGAATGTTGACTTATCTGGTGTAAAGTCCACCACTATGTTGCTAATGGCACCAAGGGCTGCAACCTGGAAGACAACATAGAAATAGCTGTGTTTACTAACTTTAACAAAACTAATGACTAATGAGGCTAAATCTCCATAAATACAATTGGTCAGGAAGTGTAACTTTTGGAAAAGAAATGAAGTGTTGGGGAGAAGAGTTCATGTTCAAACCAATAAAATGTAAGCTTATAATTATCATTAGTAAAATGATAAATAGGATAACATATATGGCCTTTGTGATACCCTCAATTTTAGCACAATATACAATACTGCTAGTGCTCAAAGGTTTGAGCTTGTTCAACAATATTACGAGTTTTCTTGTAAATAATATAATGTATTTCTGCATTTTTACGACATGATCCTAATAACATTAAGAGAAAAAATACAATCAATCAAAACCACTCTTCTAAATGCTGAATTATGAATATTATCGTCCAACAGTTTAGTCCAATATTAACGCTTTTAAATAAGCTCTTCGTACTCAGCATCAATTACAATACATCTTTAATACCATATTTTGGAATGCGATGCTAAGCTTTCAATCTCTAGTACTAAGCTATTCAAATTTCAGGAAGGATAGCTCAATAAACTCAATACAAGCGGGTATTACTGTGAGTAGAGTTTCAACATTGTACCAAAAACAAAGAGTAGACTATAACAAGTGCCAGAGTAGATAAATAATGACAATTTCTTAAATAAAACATTGGAACTTTTAAGATGAGTGGAGGTACAAAGTACAAACACATAATGAACACAGATATTACAGAAATCACTAGAATTCAAACCTTATTGAATATGTCTTTCAAGCTATGTCAAAAAAATGTGTTACACCTTCCTAATACAACTCAACGAAATCACTAGAATCCAAACCTTATTGAGTATGTCTTTCAAGCTATGTCAAAAAAATGTGTTACACCTTCCTAATACAACACAACGATATTAATTAACCAACTAGTCAAGCAAAAGACCTGATTTCTGAACTATTTCGATTTCAAGCTTAATCTAAATGAACAGAGAACAGAATAGCACCAAATTATATATCTAAACGGGACATATCAAACTTATTTTTAATTTAACCCTCAGATTTTGTAAGTTGAGATTCCAATCATTCAGCACGATTGGCAGATTCGTTTATGCATTTCTTGATGAAAGAAAACTACAAAAGCATTCACTTTAACTCAAATACAAGAAAGAAATTATAAATATGACTAGACATACCTGGACAGAAGTGGAAAGATCAGAGAGAAGCCGGACCAATGGAATGACAATCCTTTCATTCATGAAACAACCTGCACTCAAATTCTGAATGGCATTTTATGAGAACTAAGCTATAAACAGCATAAAAGAATTCATGTCCTATATAAGTCACAAGTTGCAGACCTTGATTGAGCGTGAGACACTTTTTAAGCAAATGCAAGCTGCAGTACGCACATTGGCCTCATCATGGGTTAAGGCATTAACTAATAGATTCAAGACCTGCACTCACAAAAAGTGTAGGAGGGGTTGCAAGTGGACTTAGTATCTGCATACATGGTTTACCAATGCAAATTTTGCCATTACAAGATTGAATACAACCACAAAATTATCATGCATGTGGAAGGAAAACACACTACATTAATTCAAACATTTTGTGATGGCATGAAATACAAAAACAAAATTATATCATCAACGGATAAAGAAACATATAATTGACTACCATTTATCAATAATTCAATTCAGTACCATAACAACTTGTCAACAATCCAATTAATGTTAAAGGTGGTAAAATTTCATTATTTATGCTAGACTTTGCATTACAATGCAACCATCATTGATAGGTAAATAGCCAAGTGGTAGGTGAACAATATATCACATTTAAGTTGTTTGTGCTGAAAATATAAGCAAAGGCCATATTTACATGTAAACTCCTGTATACATAATTTGAGCAAGGAATGCTACTGCTAGTAAGAATATAGTATGAGCCTAATGACACTAATTAAATAAAAAAAATTAACCCAATTCAATTGTGTATAAAACATACCGCAAATGTAAAAATAATAATAACAGTTGAAACCCAGAGTGTCTAATTCAAGACTGAATCTTAAAATTAAAATGTGGCCAATTAGAATTGTTATGGAAAGTAACTTTGGGCCCGTGTAGACATGGGTAGACATGGGAAAGAAGAAAGATGTTTGATGCTTCTCACGTGTTCTATAAGATAAGAGAAACCATTTTTACAAATCCCAAAATGACAAGATGCCAAAGAAAAGGAGGACAAGAGACAAAGAAAAACTCAATAGCAACGTTCTGTAGAAACTAGAAAGGTAAGTTAGTGTTCTGATATCAAGACTCCTAACTTGTAACCCTGCCCATTATCTCAGATCATGCATCTCCTGTTACCTCTTGTCCTTCAATGTGATTGTGTGAACCCCGTCATAAGTTGATATAAGAAAGGAAAACTGCAGTTGTTCGTTTTTCTTTTCATCTGTTATTTTTGCAGCAACGATCACACTTATGGGGGGTGGGGGGTTACAAAATGGTTATTAGCAACAAATGCAAGAGATTTGCTAGTAGTATCCACGAAACAACAAACCTGCAATGACATAAACTTCAACCTGCAGCATTCCAATTTTGAGCAAAGATCAGCCAGTGCTAGAAATATCCCTTCAAGACGTTTGGGATGTAAGGCACAATTTTGCAAGTGACTGTAGAACTTATCTATAGCATTTGCCTCAAATGCTAACTTCTGCAAGTCTTCCTTTCCTGCAACTAAACTCGAAAAAGCAAAGGGAGCTTCTTCTCCAACTTGACCAGAATCATCAAGGAGCTCAAGCAAAATATATATCAATTTGGTTTTGATTCCTATGTCTTGCAGATAACATGATGAAGAATTCTTTATACAGATCAAGCACAAGCAGGCCAGTAACCTTGTCCGAGAATATCTATCCTTGGTTAATTCAATTACAGAACCCAATGCTCTTCCATTTTGAAGCCCCGCAAATTTAGTGACAGCTTCTGGATTGTTTTGAAGAATTGTAGCTAGGGACTCTAAACTAGCATCTCTCTGGCTTATAGAACCATCGAGACCACTAATAAGTTTCTCTAAAGTACCAGCATAGCATAATATATTTTGTTCACCACTTGTCTCGCAAGAATGAATAACAATGCCTGCACCTAGTCCAGTAAGATTTTCATTTTCACTTCTCAATAGTAAAAGAAGAAAATCCATGTTTTCCTCCTTAAAAAAATCAAACTTCGGAGCTAGTTTTGACTGATAAATCATTCTCAAAGAGCGTGCAGCTGCATCCACAACCTGAAACCAAGGGGAGAAAGGCTAATTAGTATGGCATTTGGAAACATGGAAATAAAAATAAATAAGATAATAAAGAGGAGGCACACTACTATCACAATAATAGTATATGTGAGTTGAAGACGACTTCATTCTTATTCTTGTTCTACACTTCTACCTACAGTATACAATAATAGTGTATGTGCATTTAATCAATGTTGTCAATTGCAAATCAAAAAATAGCAATTTGTGCAAATTCTGACCGCTTTATACTAACTAAATTGCATATAGTGAAACAACATCAATTCGTTAAAATTACGCTAGGCTATGGCGCTATAGCACCACTTAGCTATTATTTGACAACACTGCATTTAATTTTAACATAACATCATCGCATCCAATATGTACAGAACATCCAATATGAACAGAACATCAAATAACCTACATTTAAAAAAAAAATCCTAGAGAAGCGTCAATCATCGAAACCTATTAATAAGCCTATCATTTCTGAGCATTGCAATTTCATCTTAAGCACCAATTTCTTGCCAAACAAATGAAGCGAAAAATAAAAACAAGATTGAAAAATAATAAAATAAAAAGCTCTGTAATTAATCGAATTCACCTTCTCATCGGCGGCGGAGAGGAGCCTGATTAAATGAGGAAAAGCACCGGCGTCAAGGACGGCGCGGACGCCTTGGTCGACGCCACAAGCAAAGCTACCGAGAACGGCGGCGGACTGGACAATTAGGTTGGAGCCGCAATCGTTATCCGCGTCTGCTTGTGCTAGAGCATCGGCGACGGCGGGAACAGCTCCGAGCTTGATGTATGAAATTTTCTTGGTGCGGTTACCGATGATCTGATTCTTAACCTCTCTAATAGCTTTGAGTTTGATGTCATAATCGGAGGAAGAAAGACGGTGGAGGATTAGATCCGATGAGGGACGAGTAGCGGGCATGGTGACGGCGGAGGAAGGTCATGCACGGTGGAGGAGAAGGCACAACAACCTCCACATTCCACAGCTACGATGCCGAGATCCCTTTTTATTTTATTTTTTTTATTTTTTTATTTTTTATATTAATTTTTTTTTTTTTTTTTTGGTTTCTTGGTATAGGAAATTGGGAATAGAAAGGAATAAGAGATGTAAGAGGTTTTTGTTTATGGATGAATTTGGATAATAAGGATATCGGTGGAGTAGTCTTTTAGTCTCAAAGAATTGACTTATTTGGAAATTTTACAATATTAGAAAGTGGCGCTCTTTTTCTTTCACTTTCCGCGTATTACAATTTTTTACTTATTAGTAACTAATTAATTAATTTTACCTTTAAATAAACTATCAAATATTTGGAGGTTAAAAGTCACATGTTAAATTGTACCCCAAAAAAAGTCACATGTTAAAAGAATCCACAAGTATAATTTTTTGCTTTGAAAAAACAAAATGTAAAATTCTCAGGAGATGGATGTTAAATTTTCAAGACAAAATTTCTTCTATTAATTTTTAATATGTGTCTTTAGAGCATATGGTAGTATTTGAGTTAAATTTAATGTGCATGTGTGATCTTATATACCTTTAATCAAAATTATTATTCTAATGTAATGACGAAATTAACACACTTAAAATATAAAGAAAAAATATATTTTAAATTCGATTCCACATCTTAATGTATCAAATATTTTTATAGTTTTCATTTTTAATTGTATTTACGAGACAAAATTATTAAATTTTTAGCATTACATTTTTAATGAATAAATTAATATCTGATTTTTTTAATGTCTTAAT
>JBBPBP010009778.1:45607112-45633335 GCA_037974735.1 Cicer chorassanicum
AATTGAAAAAAATATAAATTCAACTGAGTGGAACACACAAAATAATAATGTAAGAAACCTCAAGATCGGATATCCAACTCCAAATGGCAACCAAAATTGTCAAAAAAAAATTAATCATAGTTCCCACTTCAAAGCACTACTTTCAACCATGTTTGAAATGTGTAGTTCGTCCTCATCACCAAAAATATATTAAAAATAGCTTAGCACACCTTCAATACTTTCATTCATTCACTCACATTACAGCTGCACATACGAGATATGATATCCCATTCCCATTCACTTCAAATCATTATTGCAAATACTCTAAATTTTATTTATATGAAAAAACATTTGGGTTGGCTTTGCCCAAAAGTCAAAAACTGACAACAGTGGTGGTAATAATTTTTATAGTATTTCTTCACGTTTAAGCAAAATAAATAAACAAATTTTATTTTTCACCAAAAAGAAGTTCATAGATTTCATATAGAATAATTTACTGAATATATGTTAAGATATTAATACGAGGTGAAATGTGACTATTTTTATTAAAATATGAGGTGATTGGTTTGTTATCTCATCATAAACGGAATTTACAAAATTTCAATTTTTTTTATGAATTAAATAAAAGTAGTAAATTTTCAAAAAAATTATTATAGATGCATACTTCCACCGAAGCAAGATGATCAAGCGATGTATTATTTTTCTAAAAAAAGTATATTTTTGAAACAAATATTTATTAGAAGATAGTTTTATGGTACGAGTATTATTAATGTATTAGGTTTGAAGCATGCAATGCCAAAATTGGGAAGCTTCAAAAGCGAGGGTGGATGATTCATTACTCCACAATAACCGTTTCTTCCCGTGCCCTTTCCTCCACTCTACCAACCATTCCTTTCACTCTATTCTACAATTTCTATTGGACTCTTCTTCTCTCTCTCTCTCTCTCAATTTTCCCTTTCTCTCTCTATATAACCCACACTCACTAATTTACTTCGATTACATTTTTGCATGCTCATGTTCCTCTAAAGATCGCAACTCTACATCTGGCCTGGTGAGATACTCGATTTCCCTATATTCATTACTATCTTTTTTTTTTTTTTAATTGAAAATGTGTTTTTGAAATATGTACAGTTATTTTATGTCAATTGAATGTAATCAAAGTGTGATTATTGTTTTGGTATCTGATACATGTCAGACACCGACACACCTTCAGAGGTGTCAGTGCTATTGAGTGTCATACCCATAATTGATTGTCAAATTGGAATTAATTGCATTTCAACTTCTGAAATTTCCATTTACATTTCATGTTTTTTTTTTCTTCTTTAATACTAATTGGTAACTTTTGTGTGGTTAATTTGTTAAGGGAAAATGAGAAGAGCTTGAAAAGATGAACTTTTTGGTTTGATTTGAACTTGGGTTTGTGATGGAGTTCCCACAAGTTTCATGTTATGCAACTATGAGAGTTTGTAGCTTTTTGTTGCTCCTAATAATACTAGTGAAGAGTGATGTTGCATATTCTGCTTCTAATTATTTGATTGGTGTTGGAAGCTATGATATTACGGGTCCTGCAGCTGATGTTAACATGATGGGGTATGCTAACACAGAACAGATTGCATCTGGGGTTCACTTCAGGTTAAGGTCTCGTGCTTTTATTGTTGGTGAGCCAAAGGGTAACCGTGTTGTGTTTGTTAATCTTGATGCTTGCATGGCTTCTCAGCTTGTTACTATCAAAGTTCTTGAGAGGCTTAAAGCAAGGTACCGTTGTTAATACCTAATCTTCTCTCAAGATATTACCATCATAGTTAGTTACTTTTAGAGTTGCATGTAGAAATTACAATAGATTTTCTTTTTTAGGCAAATGTTAGTATGTTAGTTGTTATGTCGGTATTTTCTCCTTCACTAGGGTTTGAACCTGAACCTCGATCCTTTAATTTCTCCAACTCCTTCAACATTTAGCTCAAACCAATTGAGCTACCCAACCCTCCATAAATTACAATAGATTCACTATAAAGGAGATTTTTTCTATAGTTTCTTTTAGTAGTATAGTTGCTAATGCTTTGAGTTAGTTTATTTAGTTTAATCTCAAGTGACATACATTAGACCCATTAATAATGCTAGGTAAACATGTTTACAGTAAGCCGATAATAAGTTAATAAACCAATAATAAGTTGACATTTTCAGAATTGGATTCCATGCATTCACGCAATCACTTATCTTAGTTGTTGGATGAAGATTGGGCGGCTCATATTCCATGTTATATATTATAGCTGATTTGGTGAAGTAGAATATGAGCCATCTGATCTTCATCCAACAGCCGTTATCCCAGGTCTGTGTGACTTCACGATTCTCTTGATGCAAGGAATTTGGGTCCAACCTTTTCCGAATTCTGTTATCGTGGGAGTTCTGTAGTATTGCATTGTCCTCTTTTTTACATGTCTTACATCACACTTTATTTTGACAGATACGGTGACATATATACAGAAAATAATGTAGCTATTAGTGGAATTCATACCCATGCTGGTCCTGGGGGTTATCTCCAATATGTTGTGTATATTGTAACATCTCTTGGATTCGTTCGTCAGTCATTTGATGTCATTGTTGATGGCATCGAGAAAAGCATTGTCCAGGCCCATGAAAATCTCCGCCCAGGATCAATTTTTGTCAACAAGGGTAAGGAACGACTTAGAATTTCCTCTTTTCCCCTTTCTCCCTTAGGTACTTATACACAGACGCAAGCATGCAAAAATGAATGGATAACTTCAGTTCTATTTATAATTACTGAAGTTTTGCATACTGTTGAAGCATGTCAGAAAATGATGAAAATCTATAGGAAGCAAGCTGCTCACTTTTAGTTTTACATTTTGGGTTCAATTGTCTGTGATTTCTGCATTCTTTAACTTTTGTTGTTTTTTTTCATAATCTTTGTGTAAGAGATGAAGAAAATAAGGGAATTATATATGAGTGGAACTTGCACATGTTCACTTAAACAACCACATAAAAAAATGGTGCAGCAATCTTGATTCCAGCATGATTAATGTGACACAACTTTTTTTTAAAAAAGAAAATCATCAATTTGATTTCTCCACTTGTATCTATTTTTTGAGACACCCTGAAAAAATAAACGAAGACAAGAAAAATGTGTCACGAGGTGCATAAGTAATGCAAACTTTCTTCCTCCTTTTGGTGATATACTTATAAATATGTTATCTTCATCTTGCAGGAGAGATTTTAGATGCTGGTGTTAATCGCAGTCCTAGTGCTTATCTCAACAACCCTGCTGCAGAGAGAAGCAAATACAACTATAATGTCGATAAAGAAATGTCTCTTTTGAAGTTTGTTGACGATGAATGGGGTCCTGTGGGAAGCTTCAATTGGTTTGCTACTCATGGGACTTCAATGAGTCGCACAAACTCATTAGTTAGTGGGGATAATAAGGGTGCTGCTGCACGATTTATGGAAGACTGGTTTGAGCGAAAAGGTTCTGTAAGAACAGATTCTGTTGAATTTGAAAATGATGGGTTACCTCGAAGAATTTCAAATATAATTCCCAGTCTTCCTGATAATCGTAAGCTTTTTTATGCGCTTGGCTGCAATTCTTCAGTCTTGCTTTTATAATACATGAATTATATTTTCTTATCTCACTTAAAATTTATTGGTACAGACCATGAATTACTGGAACTTGCTGCCTCATTCCAATCTCCTCCTGGTAGACCGGCAACCAAAACTTCAAGTGTTGCTAGACGTGTTCGAGGTGTCCTTAGGCAGGCTGACAAACCTAGATTTGTATCTGCATTTTGTCAATCAAATTGTGGTGATGTTAGTCCAAATGTACTTGGAGCCTTTTGTACAGACACTGGACTACCTTGTGACTTCAATCACAGCACATGCGGAGGGAAGAATGAGTTATGCTATGGCCAAGGACCTGGGTAATTATTTATTGCATGCTCAGTTTTTCTGTAGTTTTTGCAAATTTACATAAGTTATTGTGATTACTAACTGAATCAAGCATTTATAGCATAAAGACTTATTATATAAGTGCTTATGTTTAAGCTATTTCTAAAACAAAAGATCAAATAAAGTTAAACTGTCAACATATAAGCTATAACTTGTAGTTGTAAAAAAAAACCTGTAAGTTGTCTTCATAAGCGCTCTTGGAGAGCGTGTGGAAGTAAGCTAAAAACAACTTATGAACATATCATAAGCTGATTCTGTAAGGTCTCCCAAACAGTTACTCGGGAGTTTATGCTAGTAGATAAGCTCAAATAAGTCAATCCAAACAGTATCTAAATTGCCTACTTTAACTAATATTGCAGTTACCCAGATGAATTTGAAAGTACACGTATTATAGGGGAGAGACAGTTTAAAAAAGCAGTGGAGCTATTTAATGGAGCATCCGAACAGATTAAAGGAAAGGTGAATTTTCGACATGCCTACCTCGATTTCTCCCAGCTTGAGGTAAATGTTTCTAGCACAGGAGCTTCTAAGGTAGTAAAGACATGTCCAGCTGCAATGGGATTTGGATTTGCTGCTGGAACAACTGATGGACCTGGAGCATTTGATTTTAAGCAAGGCGATGATCAGGTAATCATTGATCATATATCTTATGCTTTATCCTAGAATTGTATTCTTAAATATCTTTCGAAGTTTATGCTTACTTTTTTTCAATTGTGTGTCAGGGGAATCCATTCTGGAAATTGGTCCGCAACTTACTGAAAACGCCAGACCAGGAACAGATAAATTGTCAACACCCAAAGCCTATTTTGCTTGATACCGGTGAAATGAAACTTCCATATGATTGGGCAGTAAGTTATTCATTTATCCGGAATATTATGTCTTATACTGTCTCCAGGCTCAGTTAAGTTATGGTTGATTAGGAAAAAAGTATATTGATTTTAACAGATTATTCACTTTCCTCAGAACATTGCATAACTTGATCTTCTTGGCCTGTCCTACTATACATTCTCAGTTATTATGCATTTTTTCCAAGACCTGTATTTGATGTTTTCTGGTCACTTCCATATGATAACATTCTCTCCATTTTTTTGTGCTGTACAATATAATTTGTGATAACATTTACTAATGTAGCTTTCTTTTGTTTGCAGCCTTCAATACTTCCAATCCAGATCCTCCGAATTGGGCAGTTTGTTATTCTTAGTGTACCAGGAGGTATATTACTCATAATTTCTTGTAATGATGTTACTTTTGAATTTCTGTTCTCTGCATTCCAAAATGTCAAATTTCAACTATCAATGACCTTGGTCTAATGAGAAAAGTAGTATTGTAAACCAAATGTAATGAAAATCGGCATATCATACATTCTTAGCCTTTGAACGTCTAAGTGTTTGTGAGATAATCCAAGTTGGCCTATGTATTTCTTTGGGTGCTTCATGCTTGTTGTAATTGTTTTAATTCTAACAGAATTTACAACCATGGCTGGGAGGCGGCTTCGCGATGCAGTGAAGACAGTGCTAAGTGGTGACAAAAGCTTCGGTAGCAACATTCATGTTGTTTTAGCAGGGTTGACCAATACTTATTCACAGTATGTGACCACATACGAGGAGTACGAGGTGCAAAGATATGAGGTTAGTTGTAACTTTTATGGAAAGTGACATTGATGTCTCGGCGGACATTGTAGTTGCAGACTTTTTTTAAAACCCTGTTACGATGACAACAATGTTTCTTGCATAATAACCATTATGTGCAACTTTTTAACTTCATTTTTCATGTTGTCAGGGTGCTTCCACGCTGTATGGTCCACACACACTGAGTGCATACATTCAAGAATTCAAGAAGCTCGCACACGCTCTCATCAGTGGTCAGCCCGTAGAACCAGGCCCACAACCCCCTGACCTCTTGGACAAGCAAATAAGCTTACTAACACCGGTAGTGATGGATGGAACCCCTCTTGGTGTAAATTTTGGGGATTGTAGCTCTGATGTACAAAAAAATTCCACCTTTAAGAGAGGTGACACAGTTTCAGTTACTTTTTGGTCTGCTTGCCCTCGAAATGACCTTATGACTGAAGGTACATTTTCTCTGGTGGAATATCTCCAAGGAAAGGATACTTGGGTTCCTGCTTACGATGACGATGATTTCTGCGTGCGATTCATTTGGTCAAGGCCTTTTAAACTCAGTTCTCATAGTAAAGCCAGAATAGAATGGAGGATTCCACAGGATGTAGCTCCTGGTGTATACAGAATAAAACATTTTGGGGCTTCAAAGGGTTTATTAGGGTCAATTCGTCACTTTACAGGTTCATCTAGTGCATTTGTAGTAGCACACTAAAGGAAAGGGAGGCACATTGATTCACTCTACATGTTTAATGGTCTTAAAAAAGTTATTATTACTATATAATTTGGGATTTGCTGTACTAATGCCTCCCAGAATACTTAAATTAAATCAAGGCTGATTCCACAACATGTCCTTTGTTATCCATTATTCTTTATCTACTGTGCCTCATTTTATTTTGTTAATGTTAGACCTAAGAGTAGTGAAATTATGTGGCATGTTTGAGTTCATTTTATTAGAGATACGATAAAATTGATTTCTACACATTTGAATTCATTTTGCAAGATATATAAGTGTTTTATAATGCCATAAAATTGATTTGTACGGGTTTGAGTGTTTAGTTTCCATCAAAAGGAAAGCAATCCTAGACTTACAATGGATTTTTACTTAAAAAATTAAATTTCATGAAAAAAATAATTTTAACTTCAAAATCCAGGCCCCTTTTTTTTTTTTTTAAGAAACAGAAATAAAAGAAGACAAGAAAAGGGAAACAAAACTAGGAATGTGGGTGAGGTTGTCGTCAGAGGATGCCCTATATTTTGCAAGCTCCTCAGGAGTACCACAAAGTTTACAAGAGAAGTCTTAAGCTTAAAAAAATTCGTAGGAAGACTTTCATGTAGAACAAACTAAAAAAAATCTTACGCTCTCGTTCTAATTTCTATCAATCATGTTCTTAAATTTTAAAATGATTTTTAATACATTCTTAAACCTTTAATAAAATCCTTAAAAATAAAAAATTTAATTACAAATTATTTAAAAGTTTAATAATCCGACTAAAATCTTTTACTCTATGAACTCAATTATAAATTCTAGAGAAATTAGACCTAGCTATAAATTATTGATTCAGAAATCCATTTAAAAATTCTCAAATAATTAATTTAATTTTTTTTTTGTTGGAAAAAAATGAAAGTACCTATAGAATAACTAAAACTTAAATGACAAGTGTTGAGTTTGACGAAAAACAGTAAAATACATAGTTAGCCAAAATATAGAAGTAAAACAGAAAAAAAACAAATTCATAAAAAAGAAAAATACAAACAGCAAAACAACTATACATTATACAATTATAAAAAAAGAAAAAAGAATTCTAACCAAAAAAAAAACAGATACTACAATACGACGTCGTTGAATGAGAAAGTGTTTTGCACACACTGATTCGCAGTGGAAGAGAGGAAGCAACAAGTAACATTGAATTCATCTTAAGTCTCAGCTGTGATAGTGTGAAAGAAGAAGAAGAAGAAGAAACAGTTAGAAATGTCAGTGCAAGAATATCTCGATAAATACACGCTTTCCCGTAAACTCGAAGATGCCGTCAATGCCGCCGTTAGAGCCAAAACCACCGATCCCGTTCTCTTCATCGTATATCATTTCACTCCTATCTCTTTTTTAACTATATCGCAATTTCTTAACATTGATTTTAATTTTATATTTATCAAATCTATAGTCGAATCACATGAAAAAAGGAGTTCAGTCCGTTATCACCAAAGTGAAAGCGAGACAAATCCTTGATAGCAGAGGAATTCCAACCGTCGAAGTCGATTTGTATACTAACAAATCCATGTTTCGTGCTTCCGTTCCCTCCGGCAACTCCACTGGCATGTAAGCCTTTTTCCTCTTTCTTTCTTTATTCCTTTTCTATTTTCAATCACAAATCATTATCATTCGTATAGATTCATTCCAATTCAATTTGGTTTTAGTTGATAAATTAAAGATGCCGTGCGAGATTGGATAGATGTGGGGAAAAATTGGAGTGAAAAAGAGTTGTGAAATTTTGTCCCATGTCATTAGGCATAAGACTTTTCTTAAAATAGATAAATAGATTGAGTATTGGTTTGAGGTCCTATTTAGATAGACACTTTAATTAAACGCTTATAGCGCAAACACTCATTGTGTAAGTGCTTATGTATACACTATGAGTTTGTTTGGATTGACTTATTTAAGCTTATTTACTGGCATAAGGACTTGTGAGTCTCTTAGAGAGAGCTTACGGAAACAAGTTGTTTTCAGCTAATTTTTATAAGCTATCCAAGATAGCTTATATAAAAACAGTATGACTTTATTTTACTGTGTTATAAAAATAGCTTATACATAAGTGCTTATGCTATAAACTGTTTATCCAAATAGGGCCTATTTCTACAACATAAGATAAAATAAAGTCAAATTGTTTTCATGTAAAATGTTTTCATGAGTTATACTGGAGAACTTATGGAAATAAAATGAAAACAACTTATGGACATGTCATAAGCTGTTAACATAAATTTTCTCAAATAGTATCATAAGTATTTATGCCAGTAGATAAGCTCAAATAAGTCGATCTAAACAGAGCCTGAGTTTTCTTTATCACATGGTTTATGTTATCAACATGATTCATTGCCCTAGTTTTATGTATGGATTATAGAACTGCCCGACCAATGCGGCAAGGCAGATTTGTGACTGTAAACTACATTGTTGCCCTATACAGTTGATTTTCTGATTGGGCTCAGCACTCTGCTCCTGTTGGTGTTTTTATTTTGTTGCTAGCCAGTTGATAATTTTTATTGATCTATTATTGAATCGGATTAACATTGACTGTTTGGGTTGAGGATTCATTTCAGGTATGAGGCTGTTGAGTTACGGGATGGGGACAAAGGTGTGTATCTAGGAAATGGTGTCGCTAAAGCTGTTAAAAATATAAATGAGAAGATATCTGAGGCATTGATTGGTATGGATCCAACACTGCAGTCCCAGATTGATCATGCTATGATAGACCTGGATAAAACAGAGAAGAAGGTATTTTAACATTTTTCTGCTGGGTGAGGCAAACACAAGTTATTTTGGTTGTTAAAAGTCAAAATCATACCGCGTAGTGTTATGTCAATGCTTCTTTTATGTCACATTGTAAGATGAATTTGGCAACTGAGTAGGGGGAAAAACTAACCCCACCCAATGGAATAAGTCTTGTTTGTTGTCGTTGTTGTTTCCTCTCTTGCTCTTGTACATGATAGGAGTTTTAGCATTCTTTAGTTTTAGTGATGGATTCATCAAAATGAACATTTTGTTTGTTTCAGGAAAGTAAAAGACGTCTATCTCAGATATGTAGTTATGAACATTGTAGTTATGATACATTTAAGTGGTGGGTAATTAATATTAAAAACTTTGCAAATTTTATTATTATAACATTGATCAATAATACAATTGGGGTAATGCTTGATTCTTACTCAGAAGTAAGTAACTCACAGTGGGGAAATTATTAGTTTTGTTCTCTCTATATTTTCACTGTTCTGTTCTCTATCCTTTCGGTTTTCATATCTTCAACAATGTGCTTACTTGGGTTAGTAGGATAATTTTTTCGGCTGTTGGTAAAATGATGGATTCAAAAAGGATACTATAAAGTAGGATTTGCATTTCTGTATGATGGGATTTCATAACTATATATTTTATATTGATTCAAGTAAAAATATTACAGTTTAGTCAATTTGAATTACTCAAATCCACAATATCAAGTGATTGCTTACCTTACATCTGTTTTCATCCAGTGAGCTTGATGAAGGTAGTCTGTGTCACTGTTTTGTTTCTGATTTTTGTTTGCAGGGGGAACTTGGAGCAAATGCTATATTAGCTGTGTCCATTGCTGCATGTAAAGCTGGGGCTGCTGAAAAGGAAGTATGGCAACTTGTCATTTGATGTTTTTATTAAGTTCATTTAAAGTTTAATCTGGAAATAAGTAGATTTGTTCTGTCAGTTATCCTGAATATAAAAACAAAATATCAGGTTCCACTGTACAAGCACATTGCTGACCTGTCTGGAAAAACCAACCCAATGCTTCCCGTTCCTGCCTTTACTGTTATAAGCGGTGGGAAACATGCTGGAAATAATCTGGCCATTCAGGTATAGTTTCTAATTCGTTGCTGCTTGATTTCTCAGATATTCTCATTAGTGTTTAAGTAATCTTATGTCTATTGTTTCCTATGAACATACTTACAAACAATGAAATTAAATGCGAAATGAATGCGGAAATATTTATATGATATATCAAATTAATGATAAAATAGTTCGTGGTTCACACACTTTTGTTGTAACTAACATTTAGTCAATTATTTGTTGTTTAACTTAATAGAATTTGACTATTGTATTTGATTCTGTTCTTAATCTGACCTTTTATTGTCAATAGATATAGTATCTATTAAAACTGTTTTTCCCCTGATGCTTCATAGTGATTTAAATTATTTCAATTGTGCAAACTTTCTTATATTATTCTTATTAGGAAATAATGATTCTTCCGATTGGAGCAAGCAGATTTGAGGAAGCACTGCGAATGGGCTCTGAGACCTATCATCATTTAAAGGTGATTTTTCCTTTTTTTTCTTCACAGTCCTATTTTTTTTCAGTTTTTGTTTTCTATGGTCAGATATCTTTTCTCACAATCTCACGCTTTGTAATGCTCCCATGCTAGAACAATTCAAGTTTAATTGTGTTGCTGTTCAGCTCTCTTACAATGACTTAGATCCTATGTTGTTATTGCCTTTACTTTTGGTGCTGCTTACAGTTTTATGGCCTTTATATTTCATTTTAATAGCTTATAAGTAATCCAATCTTTCTATCAGCCCGTATCTATATATTCAGTGTTGGAGCAAATAATCCTAACAACCACTTGGAGATATCTTGTTTATGCTGATACGATTATTTGTATTGTTCGTGACAAAAGGGCAGGCTGTTATTACAGAAAAATGTGGGGCACATAACTGTAATGTTGGTGAAGATGGTGGCTTTGCTCCTAATGTCTCCAGGCAAGCTTTTTATGTTAAACTCTTTGGATTTGTACAGCTTTTTAAAATTCTTTACTTTTAAATGAATGATATGAAAAGGACAAAATCTGTTTTAGAAGAAAGGAAAGAAAAAAGAAATCTCCAAAACTGCTTTATACAGTATTATCTAATATCTAATATGATGAGAGTCAATAATGAAGCTGGTTGGTAATTTCTTTTTTTTTTTTTGTTATTTCTTTTACTGTCTGATTTGTTGGATATATAATTATATGCTATGGAAAGAAAGGAGCTCCTTTTGTTTTTGGATTCTTAATCTAACTTTCTTTGAGGAAACTATTGAACTACTGCATGTTATAATTACAGAGTATTATTCTACATGATGAATGCTGTTTAGATTAGAAAAGTGTTTAAAATTACAACAACAAAAAACATGCTTAATTGATTCAAAAGAATTTGTGCTTAATGTTTAGAACAAGTTAAGAGTGATAGGTCATTATTTGAGGGAGAGTATGCTAAGACTTAATTACTCTCGAGAAAGTATTCTCTAATTTAATATATTGGAGTGGATTGTATGGTGTTTATCCACTCACTTTTTATTACTAGTATTCAGAACACATTATCTTAATTTTTAAGCAATCATAGTTTTAATATGAAAGTATTTTTATTATTTTGTGCAAAATCATTTTGTTTTTATGAATTCTGTGCTTGGGTAATGTTGTATTACTAAGTATATTTTCATTCTAAAATGATTGTTTTTATTGATTTCTGATATAATCTTATTTCTACTTCTGAGCTGACTCTTTAAAATATCATCAGTTTTAGAGAAGCCCTGGATCTTGTAAAGGAGGCCATCAGTAGAACCGGTTATAATGAGAAAATAAAGATAGCACTTGATGTTGCTGCTACAAATTTTTGTATAGGTAATTGAGAAGATGGAAATTGTTGATTCTTGCTCACTCTATCATTGCTTATTGCTCTTATAATGAGAAACTGTGTTACAGCGGTTTTATGAACTGTTTTACATCATCATTTACAAAAATTAAAATCAGTTTATTTCACTTTGCTGTCGTTTCAAAAAAAAAAAGTTAGACTAGCTTAGTGCATGTTTGGTTTTGCATTGGGATTGGCAGCTCACCATGATTTTGCCAATCCCACCGCAAAATTAAACATGCACTTATAGTTGTAAAAGTAGCAATCTTATTTGTTAATAATAGTGCTATGAAATCCGAAGTCTACCACTAATTCTGAATCTGGTTATATTTGTGTTACCTGGTATGTGTAATGACTTTTTTTGGGGTGTGTGTGTGTTTGATTTGGAGTTATTTTGGTTTGCATACAGTTCAAAATTTAGAGAGAGATAATTAAGGTTTCGAAGTGTAAGAGATAAATGGAAGGTAAAAAGATTGTAGGTTGAGGCACAACGCGTAATGGTTATGAACTTCAACCTTTAGAGCTTGTCATTGACAAGCGTCGTTGACTTATTATCACATTTCATTTGATCGTTAATATTATGCTTGAGTAGTTTTTTTGTTTTTTTTTTAAAACTGTTTGAGTAGTTAATTATATGGAAAGTAGTAAAATATTTTGCCGTTTTATTCTTCTAATGCTAACACCTTTCTTCTGTGAGGCATCTCTCGCCTCAAGGTGTTAATTAACCTCTAGTGCTTTTTGGCACCTTTTACCTTTCATCCTTAACCAGTTTATGCTGTTCTATGTGCATGCTTTATCCCTGAAATAGGTAAAAGATATGATCTGGACTTTCAATCTCCTCAAAAGTCAGGACAGAATTTTAAGTCAGCAGAGGATATGATAGAGTTGTACCAGGAACTATGTGCTGGTAAATTGGTCTATCTTACCCCCTTCCTACTGTGGTTGTTATAATTTTTTTAAGCTTTACTACATGTTTATTTTTTCTTTCTTTCTGAATTTGTAGAATACCCAATTGTATCAATAGAAGATCCATTTGACAAGGAAGATTGGGAACATATCAAGTATATCTCAAGTCTTGGAATTTGCCAGGTATTATTTATTGCAAAATTAATATTTTATTGGAATTTGTCAAGTTTTACTCCATTCCTTTAAGGTTTCCACACTCTAACCTCGGAATTGTTTTTTTTTTTTATTTTATTTTATGAAATTATTAATCTTTTTTCTCTTATACCCTTGACAGTTCATTTTTCTATTGCACTGATTTCTATCTCTGCTATAAATAGTTAGGGGTTATAATAGACAAGATAATAGTCAATATAACATTGAAATTTGAATATGACACAAATAATACAAAATTGGTACTTAAAAAGAAATAGAGGGAGTATTTTGTTAAGCAGTTATTAATTTGTTGGAGTTAATGAGCATCAAATCTTTCCTAGTTAAGCTGTGCAGCCAAAGGTTGATGTCCTTAAGTAGGCATTACTGTTTTGGAGATTACGGGGTACTTAAATGAAAATTAACAACAAACAGATTGTTAGTGTAGCAATGCCACGTTGATACATTAGCGGGTTATGTAAGAAAGGGAGGAAAAAGGAAGTAAAAACTGTAATGCAAAATCTTTCCTAGTTAAGCTGTGCAGCCAAAGATTGATGTTCTTAAGTAGGCATTACAGTTTCGGAGGTTGCGAGATACTTAAATGAAAATTAATAACATACAGATTGTTAGTGTAGGAATGCCACGTTGATACATTAACGGGTTATGTAGGAAGGGGAGGAAAAAACTGTAATACAAAATCTTTTTGTCACGTACGGGGATTGAACATTACATTGGTTAATTGTATGTTACCCCTGACTTTGAGATGTTTTGTCAATTTATTGGCTACTGATTGAAACTTCTGATGATATGATTTCCTTTCATGTGATGTGAGTGATTATTCAGGTAGTAGGGGATGATCTCTTGATGTCAAATCCAAAGCGCATTGAGAGAGCAATAACCGAGACTGCTTGTAATGCTCTTCTTCTTAAGGTAACTGAACATTGTTTCATGAACCTTCAACGGGTTCTTTGTCTAAGTCTAATAACAAATTTAATCTTATCTCTCAATTTGTTTTAACTTGAAGAGGATTTCTGTTTTGAATAATAAATGTCAAATTTATTTGTTGATGTCTGATGGAATGGAAACTATCTTGTTTTACAATTAAAGTTGAGGCATTGGATATCTACAAACTTTGGAAAAGGTTGCTTTTTCATGCAAATACAAGATCACAAGTTACAAAGCTAGTTTATATGAAAGAGAATAATATAAGATCACAAGTAACAAAGTTAGTCTAGTTTATATGAAAGAGGAAAATATAAACGTAGATTGCCTGTAGTTTAGTTTTGCCACTGTGTTTGCACTTTTTTTCTCGCTATTTCATCTGGGAGGGTATTTTAATCCTCCTCTTTTGTACTTTCCATCTATTTTGTTGAAGAAAAAAAGCAGGAAAATGTGATTATTTCCCATTCATTGCAATCCAGGTCAACCAAGTTGGAACAGTTACAGAGGTAATTGAAGTGGTGAAGCAGGCAAAGGAAGCACATTGGGGAGTGGTGACGTCTCACAGATGTGGAGAAACTGTAGACTCTTTCATAGCTGATTTATCCGTTGGCCTTGCTGTTGGTCAGATTAAAGCAGGAGCTCCTTGCAGAGGAGAACGGTTAGAAAAGTACAACCAGGTCTCTTTCCGGTTCTTACTCTGATGGTTTTACTGCATGGTTATAGATTATGGCTGATTCAAAAATATTTTAAAACCATATTTTTAAATTAAAACTCACCCACGAGAAAATGATGGCAGTTTTCTGTAATTGGTGATATGTTCAGTGTTGGTGGGTTTTAAATCGTGATTTGAGGGGACTTGTGTGTGTTTGTGAGAACATTTCCAATCCGCTTTTTGTGTTTTTTTAGGATTTCTTGGCCTGGCACACTATGTCTTTTCCTCAAGTATACTTTTCTTTTTTCATTAAACAAAAATCGGACATCATGCCCAAACATAACTTAGCCCACGTCGAAGTATTTTTTATAGCGATATAAGTTGATGTTTTTGTCTACATACTTTTGTTTGTAAAATATCACGAGTCTATTGCAGGCAGTCATACTCTACATATATGCAAAGCATATTTCCTTTTTTTTTTTATTCAAGTGAAGGTAAGTATAACAATGAACTGAAATTTGATACAGTTACTTAGGATTGAGGAGGAGCTTGGAGATCAAGCAGTTTATGCTGGTGAAGATTGGAGGCAGTAAGAATGAACAATTTCTTCAGGCTGATATTTTTAGATGTTTTTTTTAGTTTGGTACATGATTGAGGTTGAAGTTCACAGGACAATATTTGTAAACTTATACGATGTAATTTTTGTTTACCAAACTTTAACGATGTAGTGTTGCCTCAATTGCACCATTAGGTTTTAGGGACTGTTTCAACGAGAATTTAGGAATATACATATGCATGATACAGTGTGGCCTGATTATATTCATCAATTGTTGTGCACAGAAACTAATATTCGATATGACACTGAAAATTGTGGATGATTTCAAATCAAAATTTGTTTATGCAAGTGATATTGGTTATATGGTTATAGTTATCCTGTTTTGACAATGGTCATATTTACTAGTACTACTGCAACATCCGTCATTGCTCGAAGAGTTCACATTGAATAATGTCGAGATGGTGTTAATTGGGGGGAAGTGATCCAGAAATAAAATCCTTGATTGTATATGCAAAATGATAGAATACAACATAAAATAATTTGGTCTAGTAGTAAAAACATAGATATTAAATTCCACGAAGTTGTGGTTTTGATTTCCTCTAGTGTCACCGGAGGAAGACAAACATAAATTCATTTGTAATTCTTTCTTACTTTAGACTTGGGTACTATCCCTGCATCTTACATATTTTTTTTTTATAAAAAGAAATATAATTATTATGGAAATATTATCCATTAAGACCTTGATTACATAAGAGTAGTATTTATTAAGAGTATTGAGATGAGATGGTAAAAGTCTTCTTCAACTTAATTAGAGGTTATAGATTTATATTTAATCTTGAAAATACAGCATTGTTAAGTCTCTTGAAGAAAAGTTTTATTATTCATGGTGGTCCTATTTAAATTGAAGAATAATACACGATTCACATAAAAAAATAAGCGTAATTTTTTTTAATTATATTTTATAAAAAAATACAGCATTGTTAAATCTCTTGAAGAAAAGTTTTATTCTCTTGAAGAAAAGTTTTATTATTCATGGTAGTCCTTTTTATGATTTTGTTTTATTAAAAAATCATAGAACATTATAAAACAAAATCATAGAACATTAACACAATAAAATTCTATATATTTTAAATTATATTTTCTTTCAATTGATTTTTGTTACCTGTTTTAACTCACAATTTATTCATTATTTTAAAAGTTTGATCTTGATAGTTATGATAAAATTATGTTTTATCTACAAGTGTTTAATCTTGATAGTTCTAATATTTATAGTAATGTGACAATTTATAATTAATTATTAGTCTAAAATTAGTTTTATAAAAAATTCTGTCCAAAAATTATTGTGGTAAGTTATTATGTTGTGATATATATAAATAGAAAAAATATACCATAAAATTATTAACATTACTTATTTTAGCTTTTAAACAATCAACATTAAGATTTTTTCTCCATAATAAAATCACTTTATTATAGTAACAATTGATGCTTAAGAATTTTAAAAATATTTGATCATTTTTTTTTAGAAAATATAGAATCTAGTTGTCAGTAAATTATAGAATCTCAAGTATAATTTTCTATTTTTAGGTTTGTTTTAAAAAAAAAATACACCTACTTTATAAATTTCTCCCTCGTAAACACACGTCAGAAACGAAGACTACCCTCTCTCTATTAACGTCTCCGTTCCGATGGTTCAACGTCGGCGGTTGCAACGTATGTCTCTTCCCCGACGGTAGTTTCTCTGACAGCGGCTTTATCTCTCTTTGTGGAATCTTTTTTCACTTTCGAAACGGTTGTGTTGTAAGTAACTATTGTTCATTATCTGTTAACTCTATTATTAGCTTTTATTTTTTGCACTGTTTATAAATAATCTTTATAATGAAAGAGGTTCATGTGCGTGCTTTTCAGTCTATATAACTTTTTTTTTGTAAATAATATTCTTGTATGTTTCGTTTTGCTGTCGTTAGAACCGACAATTAATCTTTGCAACTAAATTTTGAATAGTGAATTTTTTTTTGAAATATTATCTAAATTTTGAGTTCTAGTATGTTATTGTATTATCATTGTCGAAATGTATATTTGAGTTTAATATGAGAATGTGACGTGCTATCTGTACATCTTTTCTTGTTACATGAATTAACATAACTGAAAGACATGTATCATGTAGATTGGTACGCGTAGATTGCATCATATAAAAACTAAAATTTATTTTACCAATTTTTTAATTATTAAAATTGCATTTTTTAAATTATGGACTCAATTTTTAAGATTAGAACATGGTATTTAAAATCTTTAATACGACCTTGGTGGTCATAATGACAAAATCATGGTGCTTCGCAGTAATTTTGCAATTTCACCGTGAAACTAAACATGCACCGGTTAATGAGAACCGTTGAGTATTTACAATTAAATTTACATGTAAACTATCAATTATGGTTGTTTCTAAAATTTTGTTAACTTATCAAGCTGGTATATTGAATTTCATAATATTTTCATATTCGGCGCCATTTTGTATGCCATGTTATAAATAATTTAATTAAACACTTATTATGTAAATACTTATTTATAAGCTATTTCTATAACAAAAAATAAAGTAATTTGAATTATTTTCAGGTATACTATCAGTTGTTTTCATAAGCTATTTTGGAGACCTTATAGAAATAATCTGAAAAAAACTTATGGCCATATCATAGCTCTTTTCCACTAGCTTCTCCAAAAACAATCTCAAAAGTATATAGTCAGTAGATAAACTCAAATAAGTCAAAGTCAAGCAAACTTATTTTTGTGATGATCAAGGTTTTTGGGATCATCCCTCCACTAATTTAATTTTAATGGTTCCTTTTGTTGTATTTGCAGCTACTATTACAAAGCATGTCTGATCAGAAAGTGGATTTCAATTTGAAAGTTATTTCTCCCAACATTGGAGCCAATAGTACTACAGGAAATGATGGAATCACAACTGGCACTGACCTTGTTGAAATCACTCTCTTCTTATTTGTAAAAATTGTCAGAGCCACAAATTTGTTTGGACATTATGGCTACAACAATTGTGATCCTTATGTAGAGGTCATAGCTGGAAGTTTTCAAGGTAAAACCTTGTGCTTCCGCGGCACCTCAGACCCTGAATGGAACCAAGTGTTTGCCCTTGAGAAAGGTCTAATTCAAACTGAAGAGATAACAACTGTTGAGATTCTTGTGAAGGATAATTTTCTTAGGTATGATGAATATATAGGTAAGATTTCATTGAATATTTCTGATATTTCTACAAGGTTTCCAACTGATAGTGCACTAGCACCACAATGGTGTCAACTAGAGGATCCAAAGGGGAGAATATGCAGGGCAGGGCTTATGATATCTTGTTGGATAGGAACTCAAGCTGATGAATCATTTCATGAAGCTTGGCATTTACAATTAGGTGATGTGCCAACTGGTGTTCAAAATATTCTCAATACTTCGTCAAGGATATATCTTATGCCTAGAGTATGGTGTCTTAGAGTTACTTTGATTCAAGTTGAGGAACTGATTTTTGACGTCGAGGGTCCATCTCAAATTTTCATCCGGGCTACTCTTGGGAATTGGACTTTCACTAGTAAGTTGGCGAATATCGATAATGGAAACACGATATGGAATGAAGAAGTTATTTTCTTTGCTGTGTCGGAGCCGTTTGATCAAATATTGGGTTTGAGTGTGGAGCAAGGTACATTGAGAAGGCACAAGAGTTTAGGTTCATGTGTATTTCCTGTGAAGAATGCAGACATGATGTCCCCTCCGTCTACTAAAACTGTTGCTGTTATGAAGAACGAAGGATTTGTTGTTGGTAAGCTTAGTATGACGCTCTATTTGGACGGCGGGTATCATATGTTTGACGAGGATCCACGGTACAGCAGTGATGTGAATCCAACATCCAATATGTTTTGGAAGCCGAGCATCGGAGTTTTTGAGATGGGGATATTGAATGCTACCGGGCTTCCAGCGATGAAATCGCCTGGCCGTACTGATGCGTATTGTGTAGCTAAATATGGCTCGAAATGGGTTCGGTCGAGAACCGTTGTTAATAGTCTTTCTCCAAAGTGGAATGAACAATACTCTTGGGATGTTTATGATCCATGTACATTTATCACAATTTGTGTGTTTGATAATAATCACTTAGATGAAGGAAATATAGCTGCAGGAGCAATGGATACAAGAATAGGGAAGGTGAGAATTCGTCTTTCGGAAATGGGAATCAATAAAATTTATATCTATTCTTATCCACTTGTTGAACTTCAACCTTCTGGGTTGAAAAGGATGGGAGAAATTCAATTGGCTTTCAAGTTTACTTGTCCAGATATGTTTAATATGTGTATGATGTACACATTACCAATGCTTCCGGGACAACATTTCTCCGATCCGCTATCTCCGACTCAGTTCTATGGATTAAGGAGACAAACTATCATGCTTGTGTTGTCAAAAATGAGCAAAGCTGAACCACCATTGAGAAGAGAGGTCATTGATTATATGTTAGATTCGCGCGAAATTGTGTGGAGTATGAGGAGATGTAGAGCAGATTTCGAAAGGATTAATGTCTTTGTAAGTTGGTTGGCTGGTATATACACTCAATTCAATGAGATATGGAAGTGGACAAATCCCATTTCAACAATTATAATTTGGTTGGTGTTCCTTATTGTGATAATCTACCCTCAAAATTTGATGCCAGCAATGTTTTCCTGTCTTATACTGCATGTGTTACAACAACTTCAAAGGAAGCCAAAAACACTGTCACATGTAGTTTTGCATTTGTCTCATGTTCATACAGCAAGTATAGATGAACTAGAAGAAGAGTTTGATCCAATGCCGTCGAAATTTGGAGATGTCATCATGCGGAATAGGTACGATCGGTTAAGAGTTGCGGCCGGGAAATATGTAACATTGATGGGTGAGTTTGCAACTAGAATAGAGAGATTGCAATCTCTTTTGAGTTGGCATGATTCAATAGCTACAATCTTGGCTATGATTTTGTGTTTGATAATTGGTATTGTGACTTTGATTGTTCCTTTTCAAGGTCTTGTCTTTGTTTGGTTGCTTTATTTGTTAAGGCATCCAATATTTCGTTCACCATTTCCTCCATTTTATGAAAATTGGCTTAGAAGGATGCCTTCAAAATTAGATAGCATGATATGAAATTGCAACTTTGTCCCTTTTTTTTTATTGGTAAGAAGCCAACATTTATGTAGATGCAATTTGCATAGTTTTGTGATTAATACTTTATTTAATTTTATTATCTCATTACTAATAATCAAATGATACTTTGGGCTTCATGTTTTTTATTTGTTGTGATGCTTCCAAATGATATCATTATATTTGATATTCTTTTATGCTTTGATTCTGAATCATATCATGTTCCATTGAACTGATAAATTTAGCAAGTTCCTATATTCAAATAAATAAATAAAATAAAAATTAGCAAGCTAAATTTTGCGTTATTTGCCTTAGTTTGTTGTGTGTCATTTAATTTGTTGTTAGAGGAGGAGTTTTCTTCTACTACTTGTTTTATTTTATTAATTAAGACTCTATCATTAAAACATAAATACTTATTATAAATTAATGCAGCATAAATACTTATCACCATAAAAAATTTAAGGTTGCGTTTGCCGGGAGTCGAACCCGGGTCTATTGCTTGGAAGGCAATTATCCTAACCGTTGGACTACAAACGCCTAGTTGCAATTATCATTGTTTTAATCCAATTCATACTATTTTCATATGTACCTTTATATAAGATGTCATAATAATTTAATCATATATTTAGACAGATCATAATTCCATCATTAAAAATATCTTATATCAATTAAAAATTATAAGATGTTTAGCATATTTTTGTCAATCCGTCCTCAAAACAATGCCATGTAATTCAACAAACTTTATTGCTTCTACAAATGCTAAAGCTGTATAACTTTTTCATTGTTAATTCAACCATGAATAAATAAAAGTACCAAACTTGAAAAGCCCAACCCAACTTTTTCAAATGCAAGTTACCTATCCTAAATAGATTAAAATTTAGTTACTCATATTATATTTATTTATTTAAATACATTATATATGTCTAACACTGTATAACTTACACTTTAAATTGGTGTATTTTATTTCTCGTCAAAATTTATATTTGAAAATCATTAGCACTATTATTATGTATTCAATAAAATTGAATCAAATCAATCTCAACCAAAATCAATAAAAAAACAATTAAACAAGTACTATACAACAATTCATAGCATTATTAGTTAATTAGATGAAGAAATAAACAAGACAAATGCATTGGAATGACAATTGAAGTGTCTGTCAACGGTGCTCATTCAACCAAATAAAATATTGTTTTCACTGTCCCCTGTCCCTCAAATAAAAAAGAACCGTGCAAATCACAAAATCGTTTTGGAAAAACAGAAAAAAAAAAAAAAAAACCTTTGATTGAGTGATGAGTCTCCCCCACCTATTACAAACCCATTCATTCCACTTGCACTTCCACGTCAATCACACAAAAATGTTCCTTGTCCTTTATTAAACGACAAATTTCACATGAAAATTCAAATATAATACGACAAGCTTTAGTAAATCATAGAAATCAAATATTAACATAATATATCGCTATTTTGATCTCTTGAAACAATGCCTACAAAATATTTAAATATACAGCTATATGTCACGAATTATTTATTTGTGAAATATCACGACCATGATTTTGTTTTTGTTGATTAAAAAGAAATAAAAAGTTGACCAATTTTTTTGTTTGACCAAAAACATATGTGCAATTATATTAGTAACTAATCAATTTTTTCGTGGTGCATTTTTGCTAGAAAACTTCTTAACATTCAACAATTCAGTTAAATATATCAATATTACAAAAATATTTTTATTTTATTTTCTGTTAGTAATTTTAAATTAATAAAATACACATGAATATCAAATTAATTACTTAAATATATATATTATAAGGCAGATGTTAACAAATGTCTCAAACGCATTTGTTAGTAATTTAAATATAAAAATATATCATTAAATATGTGATAATTTTTTTTATAATTTTAATATATTCAGAAACTATATTGAAAACATTATTCACACATGCAAGAATCACAATCACATTCGAGGCAACAATAGATCATCATCATAGGTAATTCACCTTAGACTAATGTTTAAAACTATCTGAAACTCTAGCGATAAAAAATGATATTTTTCTGAATTATAAGTAAACAATTATCTTAATCTTTAAAGTTCAAACAATGACTCAACAAGAAAAATAAATATATATCTCAAAATTTAATTAGTCTACACCAATCAAATTATTGTCTCAACCATAAAAATAAAAATAGTTGATAATTTATATTCTTTTAAAAGCATTATTAATCGCAATTAAAATTTCAAGTGACTTTTAAGATGCTGTGAAAATCATTATTTACTCAAAGTTAATATCTTGTGAAGTCTACGGTCCATAATTACAACATGACATACACTCTTCTGAACCACACATACTCATATATCACAACACATCACATACACACAAATTGTGTGCAATGGCTTCTTCTATGGCTGCTATAGGTGTTGTCAAAGTGCCACATTCTTCTTCTTCTTCTTCATCAAATGTAGCAAACAAAGCCATTCAACAAAGCAACCTTTCATTCTCATCATCACACCTCTCAGGCAACAAGATTGTAACACTTTCAGGTGCAGGAAGAGGAAGGTGCACACGCAAGCATGTGATTGTTACTCCAAAGGCTGTTTCTGATTCACAGAACTCACAAACTTGCCTTGATCCAGACGCTAGCAGAGTGAGTTTATCTCATTTGCTATGCTTTCTTTTTATTTGCTTTTTCTTCCATTTTTTAGAGCTAAATGAAAAGTTTTTCAAAATGGTTAATTTTCAATCATATATTCATTATCTCAATGTATTAAAAAATGGGTGTTTTTAATTTGAAGTTGGGGCCTAGTAATTAGTATTAAAATATGATTTAGTATTCTTTTATGTCTGGTAGTTGTTTGATCAAAATCCATAATTGAATTTGATGAACTTGTGAATGAAATGTGATGATGATGATGTTGAATTTTTAGAGTGTACTTGGCATTATACTTGGAGGTGGTGCTGGTACTCGTCTTTATCCACTCACCAAGAAGAGAGCAAAACCAGCTGTTCCTCTTGGAGCTAACTATAGACTAATTGATATTCCTGTTAGTAACTGTCTCAATAGCAACATATCAAAGATCTATGTTCTTACTCAATTCAATTCTGCTTCCCTCAATCGACATCTTTCTCGTGCTTATGCAAGCAACTTGGGTGGCTACAAAAATGAAGGTTTTGTTGAAGTTCTTGCTGCTCAGCAGAGTCCTGAGAATCCTAATTGGTTTCAGGTATAACACTTCCTTCACTCTATTTTCAATAGCTTTTTCCTCTTTATGTTTTCGTTTTTGAATCGCTTGGTTTTTTTAGATACTTAAATGTTAGTTGTTAGTATGTTATGTATGTTAGTAGTCAGGGTTTGAACTCTGAACCTCCTTCGTGTGTGTCAGCTCAACCACTTGAATTTTGATGTGTTATGCTCGTCTTGGAAATTTAGTACTTTTTCAATTAAAATGTGTCTCAAGTTTTTGCATTTCTTGATGGCCCTTGAAAGCTATGTTTGGATTCACGTTTGGACATGGAAATTGTGAAGCTACAATTAGTAGCCGCGCGTTTAGACTCACTCTTTGGGAAGTGTTAATTGATATGGCGATTGCAGGGTACTGCAGATGCTGTGAGGCAATATTTATGGCTTTTTGAAGAGCATAATGTTTTGGAGTTCTTAATTCTAGCCGGCGACCATTTGTATCGAATGGATTACGAGAAATTCATCCAAGCACATAGGGAAACTGATGCTGATATCACAGTTGCTGCATTGCCAATGGATGAAAAGCGTGCAACTGCTTTCGGTCTGATGAAGATCGATGAAGAAGGACGCATAATTGAATTTGCTGAAAAGCCAAAAGGAGATCAGTTGAAAGCTATGAAAGTGAGTGTCCATATAAAATGCCATATTTGTTCATTTTTAACTAAATAATTGCATAAAAAAGTTACTACTTGTCTTTTAGGTTGATACTACCATTTTGGGTCTTGATGATGAAAGAGCAAAGGAAATGCCTTTTATTGCTAGCATGGGAATATATGTTATCAGTAAAAATGTAATGTTAGACTTACTCCGCGACAAGTTTCCCGGCGCAAATGACTTTGGAAGTGAAGTGATTCCGGGTGCTACTTCCATTGGAATGAGAGTATGTGCTCCTTCTACTTGTAGGCTGCAATTTCTAAGAATATTGAAATGCAGGGAGAACTTATGAGTTATAATCTTGCTATCATAGGTGCAAGCTTACTTATATGATGGTTACTGGGAAGATATTGGTACTATTGAAGCTTTCTATAATGCAAATCTTGGAATTACCAAAAAGCCTGTGCCTGATTTCAGGTAAATAAATAAACAGACTATTGCTATGATATTGTGAATGTACTCAATGGTTATGATGTTTATGGATATTGATTGCAGTTTCTACGATCGTTCATCTCCTATTTACACGCAGCCACGATATTTGCCTCCATCTAAGATGCTTGATGCCGATATCACTGATAGTGTTATCGGTGAAGGATGCGTGATTAAGGTAAACTTTTACCTTCTTCTGTATCTGTCTAACGAATGCGAGAAACTAACCTTGCATTTCATTTTTTCGGTTCTTTAGAACTGTAAAATATTTCATTCTGTGATCGGGCTGCGATCTTGCATATCAGAAGGTGCAATTATCGAAGATACTTTGTTAATGGGTGCGGATTATTACGAGGTAAAACGCATTCATTCATTTGCTTGCGAAGCAAGTTACTACAAAGATTGAATAATCCTAACTGCAACATTGATTTTTCTGATTTTCAGACTGATGCTGATAAAAGATTTTTGGCTGCTAAAGGCAGTGTTCCTATTGGTATTGGCAGAAACTCACATATCAAAAGAGCAATTGTTGACAAGAATGCTCGAATCGGAGAAAATGTTAAGGTTATATACACTTTCATTCCTTATTTATGTTACTATATCACTTTGTTTTGAAATCTAACATGGTTTTTCAATTGTCAGATAATTAACAGTGACAATGTTCAAGAAGCTGCAAGAGAAACAGATGGTTATTTCATTAAAAGTGGGATTGTCACAGTAATCAAGGATGCTTTAATTCCTAGTGGAACTGTCATCTAGAAGACTAAAATTTCATCTTTTGTATCCTAATGTGAGAGAGCTTGTTTTCAATGGTGAAGGGTTTAAATAGTTCTGTTTGCATATCTATGATAGGCTTTCATATGTATGCATGCATATATTTATTTTTTATAATAGTTTCTTGTAAATAATAGCAGAAGAGAGGACTCTCTTTTTTGATTAGTCATGTTGTAACTATAATCAATTGAATAAAAGTTGTTTTAGTGTATGTTTGCTTTTTACGTCTGTACCATAACAAATGCATTCCATAGTATTGCACTATTTTGTAGCTTATGTAGATTCTCGGTAGAAATGCATTGAAACGCTAGAATTAGACTTCTAATACAGATCCAAACAAGTGCTAGCACACAATATGGTTTTGCCACTATTATGATAAACAAAAACAAAAACAAAAAAGTTTTCTATTCGCTACCCTCACCTTTACCTCTCACCCTTTCAATACATTTAAAAATACTATTTTATCTATTTTATTATATATAAAAAAATAAAATTTTTGAAAAATAAAATTTTAAAAATTTAGATATTTTCGAAATAGGAAATTTCAAAAAAAAGTAATGTCGTTATTTTCAATCAAACTTTACATTTTATAAATTTGAGTAAATTTTTAAATTTTTGAAACTTTCATATTCTTCGAAATTTTCAAAATATAAAATTACGTTTTGAAAATTTGGTTTTCGAAAAAATTATGTTTCGAATTTTTGAAAGTTCTAAAATTTTTGTTAAAGATAGCGTTGAAAATTTCAAATTAATTTAAACTTTCAATTTTTTTTATTAATTTGAAACAT
>JBBPBP010009778.1:45643451-45666770 GCA_037974735.1 Cicer chorassanicum
AATTTGTTATTTTTAAATAATTTAAAATGTCTTTTAAATATTAATAGATGTTTTTAATATATCAAAATTTACTATAAGGAATATCTTTGTAAAAATATTTAAAAAGTAATAATAGTAAATAAATTTAATGATATTGATGTTTTTCAAGTTTTCTTTTTATAATTGAGATTACAGAGTAATAACCTCCTTTAATCATAAGGGATTGATTAAGGTATATAGTCCAAAAACTAAAGATACAAGATAAATGAGGTTCTCTAAATGAATAATTGATAAAATACATAAATCATTAATTAACATTATAGTTATATGTACATAATATTTTCCACAAATTTAATCAATCAATCTTTATTTTAAAAATAATTTGAGTCTAATCCAATATTAAATCCAAACTAAATTCTACCAGCAAGTTTGAGTTTGCATCTTATTGGACTGACATAACGCGCCAACATAATAATATATAAATAGAAAAAAAATGATAAATATGTGGAATGAATTAAAGGTAAAAGCAATAATAACAATGTGATTTTTTTTGTTGTTGTAAAGATTAGATACAAAAAGGAATTTAAAGTTAAATGAATGTGAGGGTAGTAATAATCCTCCTCCTCTAATTGGGTAATTAATAAATTCTTATTATACGAATGCTGTGCTACTTACTGTACACTAAAATCCAATAAGTGTATGGAAGAGTCATTAGAAGAGATAGCGACGTGAGTTTGATTAGCAACCATACTGTTAGCATGACCCTGTCCCTCCTCATCTCTAACACCAACTGTAACACACAACCGCGCCGCAGGTTCATGTATGTCCCACACTCTCAACAAACCAGCACTACCAGAATATGTTATAACGTATCCCAGGTTCATGCACCCTAACAAACCCCTCAACCATGAACTTCTTAATCGAAACCTACTCACGCGCTCAAATGTACACACGCGCCTAACTGTCCCCACACCATTCCTCTCCACTACCACAAATACCTCGTGGCTAACATCCAACGAACCCACCACGAAACCCGTTGTGGACCCCACGTCACGTATTAATATCTCTGGGTTTCTCAAGTTGAAACAAACCAACCTCGAACTCGTGCACGCCACTACAAACTCTCTTTCCGTCACTCGTACTCGACCCACCGGTTCAACTAACTCGGTTAACATATGCCATCCTTGAACCGTTTCCGGGTCAGTTAATGAACCGCCAATAAACACACGCTGTTCCGTGTGAGCGTTCCATATTTGAAAAGCTCCACCCGCATGGCCCGCAAATAAGCCCACCCACCATTGGCTACAGCCAGCAAATTCTACTAATACTCCGTTGTTAACAACATCACCAAGTATTGCACGCCGTGCAAGGATTGGCCCGGGCCCAAGTCCAGGCCCATTAACAATTGCCACGTATACATCTCCATCTAGTCTTGCAAATGCGAGAGTGGAATTTGCAATTACGATTCCCGAAACAGATTGTGAGAAGGGGCCGAATAGATGGCCGTGTGTGGACCAGAAAGTGCTGACGTGTGCGCCGGTGATGAGATCGAATAACCGAACGGTGCCGTCGACGAAGCCGCAGGCGAGGTGGGTGTCGGAGAGAGTGAGGCAACGGCAAATGAGGGTTTGGTGGTGATCTCCAGGGTCGTAATGTGGGACCACTAAGGCGTGTGTACCTGTGCTGAAGTTCCTAGCCGTTCGATGCCAGTAGATATACTCTAGATGCCACGTGTCTCTTAATCGATAGGTTCTGCGCCAGATGCGTCTCGTGAGCCTCTGCCACAGTAGATCCGAGCGCGACACTTCTCTCCATGTAGAACAAACCTGCATGCATTCTCCAATCATAAAACATCAAAACCCATATTATGTATAAAAATAATTACATTCTTATTATTTATTTATTTATAATTCATTTAATTAAACACTATTGAATCCTTGGCAATGCAATGATACTAGTTTTGGTCACAGTAAGTAACATATTTTTATTTTATACATATTATTTCAACAGAAGTAAAAAATATACACTAGTTATTGAAATTAGATGGTTGAAATTAAGTGTGCAGGGTGATGATGTTATCCTAGATTCTGATGTGTTGTTCCCATTCAGATGGAAAGTGCGATTGCGACAGACAATCTTATTAGTGTATAAATAAAGTACGATTTTTCACATTCTTCGTAGATATACATATTTTTAGGCTTCAGAATCAAAAGATATCTATAGGTCTTAATATATTTCAAATTGAATTTTTTCATTTTAAAAACATTAAACTATTGATGATTCTAATTTTTATAAATAAGACAACTTTATTAAACAGACATCAATCATACAAATAAAGTTATATAACCATAATTGTAGTTAAGAAATTTATATAATAGTAAATGTTGGACCACCTATGACATGATATCGAAGAAAATTTAGAAGAGAAAAATGGATGATGTGGTGTAGATGTGGTCCATAGACTATAGTATAAGATATGGGGTAAGATAAGGAAACAAGTCAAAATCTTAGTTGCTGTTGATGTAGGCGTGTGTATGATATTAAAATTAAAACATGGTATCAAAAGCGTGCTTCCCCACAAGCATTTCACTTTCATTTCCAATAAAGGTATGGTCAAGCCTCTGTCTTGTTCCAACCATCGAATCTATCTACTTCTACAAACACTCCTCCAACAAGCCAAAAGACAAATAAATATCCACTCATCTTACTTCCCTTGCTAATAAATTTAGTTTCATATCAAAATTCAATTCAATTCAATTCAATTCATGATTTACTAGTACATTCATAGAGGCATTCGTGCATAATTTAATTTTATTTTAGCTATAAAGATCTACTATCCTTTTTAATAATTACTGAAATAAAATATGCATACCACAACCCCTAATAACATTTATTAAAAAGAAAATTATAAAATAAATGATAAATTTTAATTTTTAATCAGTTTTTTAATAATTGAATTATTTTATTAATATTATTTGTATCATTTTAATTATAATATGTTTTATTATGAATTTATCATATTAGTAATAAACTAAAACTTAATAAAAATAATTTAATAAAATTAATATTATATTTTATTTTTATAAATATACTTTTTAATATGTGTGAAATACTTAAATAATTTATTCATTGTGGAAGTGAGAGAATATATCATAAAACAAAAATATAACATTATTATTTAATGAAAAAATATAACCTAATTGAATAGAGAGAATAAAAGGACAAATCATTTCTCATTCTTCAATAACTGAATTATAATTTTGAGAAACAATGTACATTATTGACACATTTTATGTAAAAAAATGCTTTTCTTAATTTATGTACTTTTGTTAATGGGATGTTACATATAGTACTATTATACTTAATTTAATTTAATTTATTGGGAAAGAAACCTATAGAGAGAACTACACAGATAGATACAAAAGGAATGGGGCAACGATTGGACTCCATGTGACTTTTGGCTTTTATACATATGCTGCTTCTTGACCAATGAATGCCATTAATACTTTATAGTTAAAGTATTATTTTATACAATTTAAAACAGAGAGAGACAAATCCTTGAAAATGTTTTCAAACCTAAATGAGTAGGTGTAAAGTTTTTCAAAATCACAAACAATATTTTAAGAACGAATATTAAACTTTTAAAAATTGAATCCATAACATTATTCAATATATTATTTTTATGTTTGTATGTTTAACAAATGCCACATTCACTTCATGGTCCATGTTTTTAGTTTAACTATGCAATTAACCTTGATCTACAAATATAATCTTAGCACAAATCCAAGTAGCTAGAGAAAAGTGGAGGCACACCCTTCCAACGCAATTGAATGATTTAAGAAAAATATGTTTTTTGGGTACAGTTAAAAAAATAATAATAATTTATTTCATAGCACAGTTAATCTAAATAATAATTTATTTCATAGCACAGTTAATCTAAATAATAATTTTATAAAAAAAAGACTATGTGGTCACGAAATATTCCACTAGATAGATAGAAAGCTATAGCTGGACCAAAAATTGTATATTTTTAATGTTCTAACTATATATAGAAATATAAAAAAATAGCATATAGTTGCAAGGACGCTAGTAATGAGACATAAATCACTATTCATGTTTCCCTCCTTATGTTATTTAAGAAAACAATCCTTCTGAAACAAAGTAAAAAAGCTACTAACAACATGTTTTTAGATAGAAAAAAGGCATTCCATGGATCTTTTGGCCTAGATAGCTAGAAAAAGATGAGTCAAAAAAGGATTCATGCCAAGAAAGGGAAACAAAAAAATTCAAAGACAAAGTAACCCTTTTTAAATTTTTAAAAAAAAAAAATTGAAAAAGGAGGTCCAAGTTAGAGACAGAACAATAACATTGCAAAAAGAAATTACATATACCCTTTTGGTGAAAGGGACACACATTTAGTTTGGAAAATGACCCGCGTAAAAAGTAGCCGTTTTTAAGGAACAGTTTTTTCTAGGATGCTTGAAAGCATCTAAATCCCCATTTTTCTTTCTTAATCCAATTAATTGAGTGTATTAATTTATTATTTATGGGTCTAAAGTTTTTTTTTAATAATCATCATATCACAAGAAGGTAATAACAAATAAACAAAAGAAAAATGTATGTATATTATTAATTATAATTAAATTGATCCTTTATTTTTTATTTTTGCCTATTTTTTATTTATATAATATAATAACAAAAATTTAAAAAAAGAATCTGCATATATTGCTGCAGGTTGCAATATTACATAATGTTTGACTTGACCAATATTTTGTCCATTTTCGGAACTGAAAAAGTTATCAGTTACACATGCTTGAGATTCCACTTACAAATTAAATCTTCATTCTTAAGCAATGAAATTATTCATTCATTTTTCATATTTAAAATATAACATTTATAAATCACAACCCATTTGAATAAATAATAAATGATTAATAAATAAACAATTTTTTTCAACGCACATTAATATTAATATTAATATTATAACTTAAACATTAATTAATAAAAAAAAAAAAGAGAAGATGAAGAAACATGATAGAATAAGGAATTATAAGAAAATGTGACCTGAAAAATAATGGAAAGAGCAGAAGCAGCAGAAAGTGGACCATGAAAAAGAGAAGAATCAATGGCAACTTGAGTAGCTAATGATTCAACAACAGGTTCAGGCCAAACTTCATTGATAGCACGTTGACGAGAGGAAGAAGGTGCTTCAAATATTTCATTGCTAGGACCACCAAGAATGTTATTATTATTAATATTATTATTATTATCATTGTTATTGTTATTGTCAACATTTGAAGAAGATGCAAGTTGAGGTGTTGAAGAAGAAGAAGATGAAGAAGAAGAAGAAGAAGTTGAAGACATGAGAGTAGTGATGAGAGGGTTTGAAAAAGGAAGGAAGAAGTAGAAACAAGACCGGAAAGGAACAAAGACAAAAAGGTTGGAGATAAGGACACAAACTCAGGGACCCCAAAACAAACTGTCTCTCAATTTTTCCTTTTAAATATTTTTTTATGTCTCTTTCATTTACTAATAAAATTCTAAATCATCATACTTAATGCTATCATATTCTATTTTCTTTAAATGCTAAAATAAATGCCCTTGCTTGTTCAGATAATATCAATTTAATTAATATGTATTTTCCGTGTAAATTTATACTTTTAGATGATTATAATCGTTAAGTTAATTCAGATATTTGATAAAATTAACTTTAAAGTTATTTTTATAAATAATCGTGATATGTCGATAATATAAATTTTTTATATATACATTATATAACAATTAAACTCATGTAAAAATATTGTGTTGGAAAATGGTGTATTTAAATTTTTAGAATTTTAAAAACTGTTATTTTCAATTTAAAACTTGGGTGATATATTTCTAAATAGTAATTGTCTAAAAATAAATTACTCTTTATACTTTAAAGTAATATTAATTTTTTTAATTGTATCATTTAATTAATATTATCATCTGTATCACTTCTAAATCAATAGAGTTTTGAGTTTATCCGACCACAATTATCTCCGATTTCAAGGCAGACATTAATATTTCAAAGTAAGAAATTACTTCTCCCAACACGTGTTAATAGAGATTAAACTCGTCACTGTATATTTAAGAATTTAGTTATCTAAAATTGTGTCACAATGTATTTACATTTTTAATATTTTATCTTGAATACCAACATATTATCTATTATCTTTTTTGTTAGTAATTTTATAGTCTAAATTGATTAATAAAGAATACATTTCAAGTTCAAATTAATTAATTAAAAATATATTTGAAAATCAAGATGATTAACAAAAACTTATATAGTATATAAGTTTTTATAATTTTGATACATTAAAATACTAGGACAACACACACTCACTTATTTATGAATCAAAATGATTTAAAAATTATGTAATCACTATATATGATGATAAAAAATGTTGAAAATTCTGAAAAAATATATGAAAATTGAGATTTTTGCGAATCCCTTAGAATGAGGAATGGTTTCTCTTCAGGTGTTTTTTAAGATTCAAAGTCTTGTCTTGTGGTCCTCATGAAATAAAACTCCCCACCTCTATACGTTTTTCATGTATTATAGTTTTGTCTTCAAGTAGATTTATTTATGTTCATTTTTCTATCATGGAATTAGATAGGTCAAAATTTGACTGGCCCTATAAACATATGTTTTAATTGGCTTAGGATTTCTTTAAAATAAAAAGCTAAAAATGTATTATAATAAATTATTTCGATCACTAAGTGTGTCAAGAATAACCAATAATACATCAATTAACAATTAACAGAAGCAAGAAAACATGTAAACACAAAGTCAAACACGCATGCAAACCTACCCAAACTAATATAAAGAAAACATCACTCACAACTAAATTAGGATAGCATAACATCTAAACAAAAAATTCGATTTTGCCACCAAAGATTAAAATTGTAATTGAATCTATGCGACTTTGATTTAAACTACCATCAAGATTGTAAATTAGCGTGTTAGTTCCACATATCTATATTAATATATGTTTCCTTAAACAAGCCATCAATTACAAGTTTTTCAAATTGACAAAATGCACGCCAATCAAATAATTTGTACACTTTCATGTCTCCCCCATTTTGATTTGTTTTCAACTGCTACCCTCACTTATCTAATAAAACACAATTAAAATCTCTTAATCCACGCACCCCTAACCCTCATTTTTCATGCAAAACTCACACCTTATATAATTGCAAACAAGAATTATCGGAAGAAAAAGTACAAGAATTATTAAAAAAAGAAATAAAAAAATAATATAACTACAATTCTCTCTATAGCGCACTTTCTTATTACATTAATATAAATACAATTCTCTCTATAGTGCACTTTCTTATTGATTGAATTTTAAAATTATTCAACCATTCTAATCTATAAAGTGTAATGTGTCAGTTTGATTTAATTTTTTGAGAGAGAAAACAAAACAAATAAAAAATGAGTAATTTAGTTTAATTTAGTTTTTGCACTATTTTCTTATGAAATTTAAAGAAATAATAATATATTGTATAACGTGGAGAAATTACAAGTTGAGAAGGTTAACCACATCTTTTTCACATATAGGGAAGGACCGAGAAAAAAATTATCGAACATATTGATTTGGTTAAGTGATATGTTGAAAGATGATGAAGAAAAGAAGAATATGAACATAGAATTAACCACATGAACATAAAAATTAAATTATAACATTATTTTTCCTCGATAGTATACTTAAAATTGTCTTATCAGCATCGTTAAATCTACATCAGACCTGTAACAATCACATATAAATTATTATAATTGTAATATTATGTGTTAAGAAAGATAACCATAAACATAATATATGACTTAAGTCATAAATGCAAAATAATAATATGAAAATTATATATCTTATAAAAAACTTATTAGTTACAAATATATGTTAAAAATTTAATAAAGACAATATTTATGTTTTTTTTAAATAGAATAAAATTATTTTTTGACTGTGTATGAAAATTGATTTAATTTAATCATTGAAATAGGAAGAAAAAACCTAGATTTAAATCCATTAACAATAACATAAATTGTTTTTCTCGAATTGTTAAATAAATTACTTTTATGATGTCTAAAGTCTTTACTTTAGTGACTTGGCTCGATCCTGCTATGTGGTACAAAAACCTTAAATGATTATTTTTGTACAATTAAATAACTTAAAATGATCACATATATATTGTATTTTGACTAAATTTTATATTCGAATAACTAATTTATTCTCATGGAACAATATTATTTCAGATTTGGATACTAAATGTGTATATTTTTATGGATTAAAATTTGAACTTTAGTTTGCCATGTAATGAGAGTATAGTCATTTCTTCTAGACTCTAATTGGTCTCAGGGAACAAAGCCTAATAAATGGTAAATTTAAAAAATACAATTGTTACTTTTATTATTTTGAAAAAAAAACAAATAAAATGAACTAATATCTGTATTTTTTCTTGTAAACTCAACCAACCCAACTCTACCAACAACATATTGGTTTGGGTTAGGTGACAAAGTTTGTGAGTCATGATTTGATAAAATAACTTAAAAAAATATAATTATATAACTTTCACTCTCATAAAAATTTCAACACCTAGCGCTAATTCTACAATTTAAAATTTTAATATTTAAACTCAATCGCAATACTTTACATCAATACATAAAAGTCTTAATTTATATTAACAAAAGTTTAAAAAATCGCATTTTTTTGGATGGATTGAAATTGTGGGTTCCTAGGTTTGAAATAAGAACCATACAATTTTAAATTTGAACAAATTGGTTCAAGTTGGACCATACTTAAACAAGTACAGATCAAATATAGATTTGGCAGCAATTAAATGAATCACTTGAACTCATGAACACCCATAATATTAGTACCTCTTTCATCTAAAAAATAATTGACCCATTTACAAAATAAAAAATTATTTCAAAATAATTGACCATTTCAATTTTCAATGCACTAAATTCAATTGTGTCATTTAATTAATATTACATGCATTTTTACAAATACAATATATTTTATCATGTATTTATAACATCGACGATCCATCAATACATAAAAAGAAGAATAATTAAGTAAAACTAACATTTTTTTATATATTTTTTTAATATGTGTAAAATATCAAACAACTCAATTATTTTAAGTCAAAATGACTAAATTATTTTAGCATGAAAAGAATATTACTTAATCTTTGCTAACTCTCAATAGAGTGCGATTTTGCCTTGCTTTACACAATATAGAGAAAATCTTGGATGGCGAAAGATATAATAAGCACTAAAACTAAAGTGAGCGTGAATTTATTGTCCCTCATTTTTGTGCCACTATTATGACCATTATATATGATTTACAATGATTGTAATTATCCACCAAAACCTACTATCTAGAATATAGAATCTAGAGGTAAAATCAATAATTCCCAATGATGGCTTCAATTTGTTATATTAGGAAAGAAAAATTCGGTGTTAAGTATTATGGATGGTCAATGTACACGCATAACGGCGAAAAGGTTAGTTAATTTGCAATAATCATTAATTGAATGCTTGAATTAGGAAAATTAATTACCTTAATCTTTTTTCATTTGTTTTGAGTACTAAAGTACACAAAACTAATTAAACCAAGGTGTCTTGAATTATTGCAAGGCCCCTAGTTTTTGTGCACCTTGCTTACTTACTCATTGATAAAGAAATGTTACTATTGACCTTTAGAAATGAAAAAGACTTGGACCTTTTTACTTATTCAAAGTCCAGTTATCGAACCTGGACTTTTAACTTTTGTATCATTAGAAAATCTTCTTCAAGTCAAGATTCTCATCCCATCAACTTTAGGTTTTATTATTTAAAGCTTTTAATTAGAAAATTTTAATTTTCTTATTCACGAGTTATTGTCGAAACTCGTGCATACTAAATATAAGGAAAATGGATACAGCAAGTTTGAATCTACGTTCCAACATGTCAAATATCTATGCAATCTTTTACTATCTGAATTGCACTTACACGACATTAGAAAACAACTATTTAAAAAGGTTTACTCCTGAATTAACAAGTATACTCACCATTCATCAAGAGACAACAACGCATTTGGAATGACCATGGAACGCAATAGATTCAATTTTTAAAAAATAGGGTTAAGGTAAACAAATGGGGGAATGATTGGAGTTAGGTTACATACACAAGAGATAGAGTTGGAGAGAGTAACAAAAACGATGTTGAAGATTGAGAGTGAATTTAGCATTGACAATAGTGTCCTTCATCTCCACAATAGATTGAGGATAACATCAGCACACAATAACAGTTGCAGACTAAGAGTTATAAGATTGATTTGGTCGTCGGAGTAAAGGAGCAGAGAGATAAAAATGTCAATAAAATACAAAATAGATAAAAATGTCGATAAAATACAAAATAGATCAATAATTATTCAGGTTAATATAAATCAATCTAAAATATACAGGATGAAATATTTGCTAGTATTAATACTCATGATCTTACACCTACAAGTTGCTAAAATTTTATTTATCTGCACCTAATCTGAAACAGCTGCAGACAAATCAAAATTTGACTCCAACAATACAAATATGCTACAGTCATCGGAATTTATTACCATATAATAATAAGAATAATAATACAACAACAAGCATGGAATAACATACACATATACAATAGTATATGACCAATTGGTATTCCTTGTGGACAAAATTTGAATATTTGCTAGCAGAACTTGAGTCAAAGAAATATTACCAGCTACATGTCTTGTATAACAGTTTGAGAGAAAAGCTACAATATTCATTGACCTAAAATATTTCAAGATGATCAAATGTCAGAACCAAACAGGTTAATTGCCCTTTTAGCTCAATGTCAACAATATCATTTTCAATTCAGTTGAAAACAAAAATAAAAATTATAGGAAAAAATGCCATTAAAATTACAAAAATTGCTTGATAAGTGTTTGCTTCTATAATAATGTTTGTTTGCTTGCAAAGCAATACAACTATTTTACTACTGAAATTATGTCTTCGTTAATCACGAATAGTAGAAATTACGGCTTACGGTCTCCAAAAATGTCTCGCATAACAAAATGAACACACAAGCACATGCAAAATGCCACTAAGATAAACATGCACAACATTGTTTTGCATCAAGGAAATGAAGGCAAAGGAAACAATGTATATTGATCATAGCACAGTTAACTAGATAGATGAGAGACTTAATTAATAAACATAATAGTAAGAAGGAAGCAATTAAAAAAGCATTTACCAAGGAATTCTCCTCTTGCATCCCACGGTCGATTTTCAAAAGACTTTCCAATAATACCGCCTTTCTTATTTAGAGTTCCTTCCTCACCGTTGTAGTGTGGAAAATAGTCATCGAACTTTTTGCTTCCTAGTTCGTCGACTCCATTAAAGAGAAAGCTTCTTAATAAATCCTATGGCATAAAACAGAAGGTGAGAATCGATAGTAGTAGAATCTAGAAGAATCGATCTGAACTTAAATTCAGTTCACCTTGGCAAGTGTGTCACCAATCAGCTTCTTCAAAACACCTTGTCCCGGATCCTACTTTCAAAATATTTGCACGAACAAGGAATATTTATAAACACAAATCAATAAGCCTCTTTTTGACAACATTTTATACTAAATAACGTACCGCAAAACAATAGCGCTATAGCATTGCTATACCCACTATTTAACAACACTACTTCCAATTAGACAAAAGTTTGAGAATAAATCCAAACTACCTTTTCGGCTCTCCATGTCAAATATCTATGCTGTGCTTCAAGATTGTTGAAAATTTGATATTCATCTGTCTCTTTTACTGCCGTATCTATCAATTCCAACCATACCTGAAAGGCTAATGGTCATCAAGATAAAAGAATTACAAAGCTACAAGGGCAATTATATTAGAATGCTCGGAATTGATACCTTGTAATAATCTCGGAATGCCGAATACAAAATATCATACTTCTGCGGGCTTGAAGTAAACTTTGTCCAAATGACAATTGGTGAAAAAAACTTTATAGACTCACTTGTGAGCTTCCCTCCCCATGGAAAATGCTGCATTAAGTCTGTGTACAGTCAATACACTAAGTCCTTTGAGCAAGAACTACTCTAATTCAATATAAAAACACACAAGTTCGCACGAGGACATTAAAGAATCAATGGAAGTTCCTTGTAAAAGTATGTCCAGTTTTAGAACAATTCATCACTCTTGTGGTTAATGATGTCACTAAGAAGTTACTCATTAACAAAACTTTAAACATTGTTACGCAGTTGTTATTAACTGTTCAAAAACTGAAAATACCAATCATTTTGTTTCTTGTAATTTTCCACAAAATATTAACACAGTTACCTCAGCATATTTCAGGCCAAGAGGAATTAAGCTTTTAAAGTACTTTTCCTTGTAGTCATCTTGATTGATGATATCATGCAAGGGGTTAAGGTCCCTGACAATCATTAACACAAGTGGAGATAAATAATAAGAACCTGATTATTATCAATAATAGCTTGATAGTAACTCGATACTAAAGTATACAAAAGACTTAACACAAACCCTGCTTATAGGGATATAAGATTTTTAATCACAACCAACTAAGAAAATCAATAAACGAATCATAATAATACCAAAGTATTACGGATTGATCCTCCGAGATATAGTAAGATACTATAACACAATATATAGTTTCTAATACTCTTACAGTATTGAACTATAGTTTGAGGGTCCTCTATTCATAAAACTACACGCTTAAGAGAACGAAATAAGCACTGCAATTAAAGATTTGTGATCTTCAACCTGCTGATTAGGGCTAACATTCAGGATTCAACACAAATATAGTAAACCAAAGAGCTAGACACTTTATAGTAAAAAAAAATACTATTTTCTAATTTATATTCTAACTAAAGATGAAGGTCACTTTATATGGATTTTCATAACTAGGGAAGAAGATGCTAACTTACAATACAACGATGTTTGTTTTAGCTGATGTGAAAAAGTTAGCACAAAAAATTGGGACATCATACTCTGCTTTTGGAAAGACAGCAAAATCCAAAACCTGCATATGGTGTGAAAGACCATGAAAAAAAAACATCTAGCATATTATAAACCAACCTTCTAGAAATGTAACAACACAAACAAGAAAAAAAGCTTCTATCTTTGGCCACTTAGGGTCTGTTTACTTCTCAATTCTCATGTTTCCTGTTTTCATTTTCACTTCAACTAATAAACACAAGAGAATACAGATTCAATGTTTCTCTAAAAAAATTCTTTTACAATTTTTGAACACATACTCAACATTTTCAGAAATTGTGAAAATGTTAAAACATTGTTTTCATTATTTCTAAAAATGCATTCTTCCTAGCTAGTATTTTCATTTTCTATCTATCGCATATGTTCACAACACAAGTCTTACATCTCCTCTAAGCAATTTAAAATGAATAAATATTTTATAAAATGGAAACTAAAATATTTTTAGAAAGTAAATTAAAATGCCACAATTAAGGATGAAAATTATATTATAATTTAAAAAAGTAACCTGCATAGTTTCTGTCTGAATGATAAGACTACGTAGAAGCCTAATCTTGGGAGCTTGAAATGATACCATACTAAGCAATCCTTTACCATCCTTAGAATTCATGGAATTATACTTTTCCTAGCAAGAAAAAAATGTAAATGAAATGGCATATTAAACTAAGAATCTGCAAAAGCAAAACAATTAAGGGATTAAATTAAATATATAAATGAAATGGTATATTAAATATCAAGAAAAGACACAAACTATAAGATTTAACAATAATGTAATAATAACATAAATTAAAAAAGTATGTAATCGAAACCTGTAAAGGAGAAGGGAACAATTGGGTATGGAAATTGGTTTGATCCAAAGCAAAATCAACAAAATTGTGATAGGATACTGAAAATGTTTGTATGGAAGGTTTTCTGTTAGAGGGTATTGTTGTCTTTTTCAACGGCAAAGAAAAGCTTGAAGAAGATGAAAAGGAGAATGAGTAACCGCCAAAACCCATTGAGCTGAGCTGAGTTGAGCTGAGCTGAGCTGATTACTTGGAAACTCAGCAGACAAAGCAAACGCGCTTAACTCTGCACCTCTTCTATGTTTTCTGACTTTTTTTTTTGTGAAATAATGATTTTTTTTCTCTTCATAGTTAGTTGTGGAGTAATGATCCAACAACTTTGGATTTGGGCCTCAATCATATGGCCCAAATTCATTTATTTTCACATTCTAATGCACTTTTTCTTTGATTTGGTGAAACTACAATTTGAAACTTTTTCTTTGCTGTTCAATGTCATTGCTATTATGCAATGTCACTGTCAAGCCAAACATATGCTATATGTGTATTCATTTATTACTTTAGAATTTTATAAGAATATTATAAAAATTTCTTTTAGAAAAATTTAGATTTTTTTAATAGAGAATAAATTAAATATATTTTTTTAGTTTTAAGCACTTATATGAGAGATTCTTATAATGTTATTAACAGGTTTATAAAAAATTATTAAAAAATTTAAATGATATACTAATTATTTAAAAAAAACAGGAACTTAATTGTTAATTGAAAATATTTGAGAACTATTGTTGAAAGACAAATTTTAGAAGAAATAAAAACAAAATATAAAATATTTATAAAGACTAAAATTTTATTTAATTAAAAATAAAAATTCACAGTTCTCTTCATACATATAAATTTAATTAACGTCAGTTAAACAACTTAAATTTTAATAAATATAGTTATTTTTCTTTATTTTTATCAAAAGAGACACCAATAAAAAATAAAATAAAAATAACCGTGAAAGTAACATGAACTAGAAGTCGTTATATACACTTAATTCTTAAGGTTAGAAATTGGTCCTTCAGCATACAAGTGGTCCTACTACGTAAGTGCATGATTCTTTTTTGGGTAACTTTTTTCAAACTTAAAAAGAAAAAATTATTCATTTTTTACAATAGTCTAGAATTAATATAGTCACGTGTATAGAAAGATAGATTTGAGTAGGCATAAATTGAACTTAAATCCATTACGAGAAAAAAAGTAAGAAAAATTCCACTTACTATATTTGATCGGGTTGATGTGACAAGTCTTATAATTTCACATGCTTAAGTTAAGGCTTCTTCTTTTATGAATCTTATTTTCCTTTATTTTGACAAGTCACTTTGGTCTATTTATAGGTACCTGAATAATGTCATGCCATTGGCATCATCCTCTGCCTCTACAATTTTTATTCACATGGTATTGCTAGCTAGTGTCCTCTGCTATTAACTAGCCTCTTGCGTTCGTGCATTTTGTATTCACATTCACATATATTTGCTTACTCTCTATCATTATTTAGACCTAAAGTTCTTACCCAAGTAAATTAAGTAAAATATCTCAAAAACCTATGATACATACAAAAGTGATAATTAAGTAGTAAAATATCTCAAAAACCTATGATACAAACAAAAAGTGATAATTATGTTTATTTGTAAAAAAAATTTATGTTTTATTTGTTAAATTGTGTTTATTTAATTTTTAAGAGATATTTTTTTAATAAAATATTGTTATGGAAGGAAGATAATTTACTAGGATCAAATTCACACGAGTCTTACGTGATTTTGTATAATTTATATAAACTTTAACCAATCAAATAAAATGTGTTACAAATTTAACGTGGTTTGATAATTTATCAAAATCTCATCAAAATATTTTATTACTCAACTTGCAATTTTTACACAAAAAAATTGTAATTCCATTTTTATAGAAAAATTGCAAACTCTCTCAAAGACATACAACTACCCAAGCCATGCAACAATTCAAGTTCCATCTTTGGGTTATCCAGTCGTATATTTAAGGTTGCCCTCAAGTTCCAACTCTCGTATCAAAGTAGGTTTAAATTAGTGGAGAAATGGGGGAGTGTTTTGGTGTTGGATCAATGGCATGGAAAGTCTCACACTCGAAAGAGAGAATGTTGATGCATAAAGTGTAAGTTATAAGTTCCATATTGTGGAACAATATATAAGTGAAACGACTCATATATGTAATGTCAAATTTCAAGTGATTATATAGTGTCAAAAACCACTTATATGACTGTTCTAAATCTAATGTGGTGATCCATTCTAAAATTAAAGCTCTCCTTGAGATCCAACAGTGAGTTGGATGAGATAATTGATATCCTATTACCTTAAAGTTTTGAGCGAAGAGAGAGTATTTATACCATTTGTGTGGATACAATAATCTCTTATACCTCTAATGATCCAAATTCTTTGTTTATATTTTATAATAATATTCTATTAGTATGCTTCTCTAGTGTGTACCTTTTATATTAATGATCATTTAAAAAAAAAAAACTAACTCGATTGATATTTGGACATCTAGGGAGTTTTTAATCTTACATTTTAATAGTAGGAATCCTCACACTAAATATAAGACTAATGATATATAACTGTATGGTTAATTTTGTCCAAAAAAAATTATGGTTAACAAAGTTTAGTTTTGGATGCTCTAGTAGAAACTTACCCCCTTGTGTTTTGTAATTACTTGTTTGCATTCTATTAGCAACATAGTTACTTGTTTTTATGTATATCACTGTTTAGAGATGCTTCTCACCTAATATTTTTTTATATTTAGTAGGCTAAGGATTTAGTCTCAAGATTAAGGAAGTTTCTTAATTTCTTCCCCATGAAACAAGAAGTAATGAGCAACAAAATCCTCAATGATCAATCCCATGCAAAAGCAAAGACACAAGAAAAAAAATCCATTAGCTATTAGATAAAATAAAATTTTAAAAATAAAGAGTAGATTCCATAGTTGGCCACTCTTAGCTAAGAGAGTGGTTAGGACTTAGGAGAAAGATGTCATGAGACATATGATAGGGTTGATTATGAACCCTGGCTGTCATTGCCATGTTGTTTGTTTTCAAGTTCTTCATTCTGTTTACCTTTTACCTTCTTGTTTGTTTGTTCTCTGGATGTTGTTTAAAGTTTTTATCACAAGGTACTTGTGCTAATTGGGAGAATATCCCTAATCATAATGGTGTATCTTAGTCTATAGTAGAATGTTGAAGCAACATTAATTTATAATTAATTGCAATATTCTTTTGATTAAAAAATTAAGGAGCAGGAGAGAATTATATCAATTCATATGTGGAATAATTTATTGGCGGAAGATTTAAATAAATAAATTAAATTTTTAATCGTAATTTTTGTCCCTTATATTTACCAATTTGTAAAATTGATCTTTTTATTTTTAAATCTTACAATTTTGATTTCTCTCTCGAATTTTTTAATTAACGAATAATAACATGATATATTTTAAACGATGTGGTATATGATAAGATAATATAGAAATTAAGTTGATAGTTTTATTAAATGGATGATAGATAGATTTGTTAAATGAGTTTGAATTTCACTCTCTAAATATTCATTCAAATGACGATGATACTCAATCATATTTATACATTCAGAATAATTTTGATAATTTGAGACTCCAACACAAATAATCACAATTATACATCTAAAAATCTAAAAAATTTGACTATGGAAGACTTAAATACAATTTTAATACTCGCATTTACATCTAGTGTGAATCTCAAATCAAATCAACCCATAACTTACTTTTAAAAACTAACTCAAAAGAAGAGAGTGACCAATCTAATATCTATACATTCAATAATTTGGATATCTTGACAATATAAAACTCTAATTATTATATACAATATTAGTCACACTAATTTATTAAATTAGTTAAGTAACTAACTAATTAATTAATGTGACTAATATTATATCTAATTCCAATACAACTTCATTGATACCATATTTCCATATAGCTTGGATCTTAAATAGGATTAGATCTCACTTCTAATAGTCACTTCTAATAGTTAGGTCAAATTGGTCATTCAATGTACTATGATGTTTAATCACTTTTAATAGTTCATTAAAAAAATGAGAATGTCTAATCACATTTAAATTCTAATTATCCAAAAACTTTAGTCACGTGAAACTCCAATAAAAGTTGAATTGAATTAGATTTTTATTAAGTATTTCCAATAAAATTAAATGAATTGATGACATATTTTAATTCATTTATAATAATTAATCTAATTAAGTTAACTTTTATTTATCCAATTAATCTCTTTTACCTCCTAACTTCTATGGATGGAAGGGATATACGAGGATTTAATCCCAAAGAAATGAAAAATGGACCACAGTTCAGAGTTGATTGACTCTATTATTGAACTATATATATATAATTTGTTGACATGACAATAGTAGATTCTCTGATCTATACTACATAGTTGACCAATTACGATGTGGCCACAACTTTACAACAACAAAGTACAAAGGATAATTGTTGGGGAAGAAAGAAGCGAGATGAAAAAAATTGGTGAATTTATGGTTGCAAATTCCATAGGGTTATCTCTTTGTATTTTTGCCCTTAACAAGTTGCTAAGAGAAAGAATAGGGAATAGTGCTTCCCTAGAGTATGTCCAACAAACAAGTCCAACTCAATAAAAACAATACCTTAAGACACTCTCATGAATTTGCAGTGTGGGGTATAGTCCCTTCATACACAAATACAAAAGTTTTTAATTAATGAATCAAATGTCAATTTCAAACCCCCCTAACTATATCATATTATATTATGTGCTTTCTGTCTTATGGGACTCGAGTGTTTTACTTTAAGTGGGAGAAAAATCTATAGATCAATTTACAACACATTTTTGATAAGTGGTTTACTCTATATCAAAATTTAAAGAGATCCACGACACTTTTCATAAATATAATTAGATTAATAATTATTTTTGTTTTTTGGTTGAGATGAGTGATTGATATTGATTTGATGAGTTAAATTTTGAGAATTTTTTTTATTGAATTGACATTAATTAAATTACTCTTTCGTGTCGTAAAGACATGAAAGATCATTAATTTATTTTTAAATATAATTAATTGTCATTTGAAATTTTGAATAAACATTAATGTGCGACGGATTACTTACACCTATAAAGGTGATCGACAATAACATCCATAAAAAATCTATATGTGTTGTGCCTACTCACAAATCATGTAATTACATCTAACTAACTAAAATTGAACTGGTCAAACAAAATATTAGATGGTAAATATTTAAAATATATATATATATATATATATATATATATATATATATGAATTGAAATTTGAAATCTTGTTCAAATAGTCAAAGATTATATGATAAATATTTAAAAAATATATATAATATGAAAGCTCCTATTACTCTTTCTTAAAATATAATAAAAAATGACTAATTGATGTTTTATTGACATATTTTTGTTTATTTTTTGGACAAAGAAATCACTTTTTCTTAATTTGTTGGTATTCAAAATTCACTCATCAAATTTGGAAGTGGAGAGACTAAAATTAAATGTTTCATAATTATACAAGGATTAAAAGTTGTATTATTTTATATAGACTAAAACTGAAATATTGAAATTTTATATAAATAAATACAGTACAACATACTGTATTTATCTATTTTATTACTTGATTGCAATTTTGGTCTCTTTATTTTCACTAATTCACATAATTGGTCCCCTATTTAAAAATTGATAGTTTTGGTCTCTCCCTCGTAATTTTAAACTAAAAAAATGACATTTTGATATATTTTAAATAATGTGACATATGATTTCATTATATAAAATTATCTAGACACATTAATTATTCATATGTTATTAACTAAATTACAAAAATACAAAAAATTTGATGTTGAAATTTAAGTTTTAAAATAGTTTTATTACAATTAAATTAATGTTAATTATTTTACATCTTCATATCATATATAATAATCGTTATTTTTTTAGTTAAAAATTTTAAAAAAATGATCAAAACTGATATATTTTAAAATAAGATGACTGATTTCGTAAATTAATAAATAAATAAAAAAGTAAAAACTACAATTAAACATCATAATAAATTATTGGTTTGCCTTAGCCTAGCTAGGGAAGGAAAAAAGTTTAGAGACTAGTTTTTGGTGGAGCATAGTTCACCTCACTTTTGTTGGCATTTATTGAAACAATTCATCATAGGCAAAAATTCAATGTAATTTTGGTTGGCTCAGTGCATTCTCTTTTTGTTTCTAAAATGCACTGTTGGTGGTACTCAATTGCCAACCTAAACAGAAGGAGAAATAAAAGCTCTTCTTCTTGTCTTTAAGTTAGTAAAAAGCATCTTTCTTTATTCTATGCAAATATTATTGTTAGATAGCAATATTTGTTGCAGTAATATTCTACGTGTGCATCAAGTATTCTATCCAGAAACAAAGAAAATATGTATATATGCAATGATCACTAAAGCCAGATTTGTAGATTTTCTGCATGTGAGATCTCTGTATTTTTTTTATTATATATAAAAATATCTCTCAATATTTAAGATTTGAATTTTTGCAACAAAAATACAATGGCATTACTATTAAAAAAATGTTTCTTTCATAATTATTAGAAATTAAAAGGGATTTTTTCTTCTTATATAAACATATATTCCGTGATATAATAAAAATGGTATGTTTTTAAAACTAAAACAGTAAAAGTAGATTAAATAAAAAGTAATGGAAAAAAAAAGGTAACGGTAACATAGACCTTACAAATAAAAAAAACTTGAGTTTCGCTCAATATTTTTAAATTACACTATTTCATCAATCATTCACTATTTATCTTCTTTGGGTGTATATATTATTGAGTTTGTATACATACACTCAAATTAATTAATTTTTTTTGGTAAACACTCAAATTAATTATTCAACATAGTTCGGTAGAACAGTCCGAAGTATAAGTCAAATAAATTAAAAAGATATGTAATTTACACAAATCTTGAAAATTGTTGGAATCCAAAGTCTTTTGCTTGGAACATTAGTTAAAAAAGAAAATACAGAGGTCCAATACTATGATCACATTGGGTCAACCATTGCTACTATATATATATATATATATACAATTGTTGATTTTTGTATAGGTATTCATGCACACAAAAAAGTTATATTATTTTTTTCAAATATTAATTAATAAAACAAAAAAAAAACATTAGATCCAATATGCCCTTTTCTCAAACAAAAATAAAATGTGTTTGACTGAATAAAATAATAATAATATAAAATTTTAAGTTAAAAAACACACAAAACAACTAAATTTGATCCTAATAATATTAATATGTTATGTCAATCAAGTTGTTAAAAAACAAGCAATGAAGTTTTGGTAATGGGCTCCATTTTACTTGCCCCATTGTTAGACAAATAAGGTTTTGGTCCTTAAACATGCATAGAGACATGCCCACATAAAAAAGGTAGGTAGTCTCAAAATTCACACCAGTGTACTTGACTTAACCACTTGTGTCATTTTGAATAATAATAATAATGTCCCTAACTAACTACACTCCACACCACGGACTAGACTTGTTGATTCATAACTATTCATTCAAACCAAAGTATCAATTAATTTTTTTTGTATCCACTTTTGTTAATAATTATTAATTTCTTAATATTTATACTCCCTTCTTAATTTGCACTTTCCAATTTTCAGTCTAACATGAGAAAATAATTTTGATTTAATAAGATCTTAAATAATGTGTGACAACGGTCTTGATGCCAAGTAAGACGGTATTGGAAAGAAGAACAAAAACAAGAAAGAGAAAATCCTGGTTACACAAAAACAAAACCTATATAGAAAAAGCAACAAGATGAAAATAAATAAAGCTTAGCATTGGTTCCAGTTCTCTGCTTTGGACCTTTCTCTTGGCCCCTTCCCTTTCCCCTCGATACTCCCATTCTCTCTCTCTCTCTCTCTCTCTCTCTCTCTCTCTCTCTCTCTCTACGTGCACAAATCCAACCACAACAACAAATTATCTGACAATATAATGTAATATGTAATAACAAATAATATTTTTTCCTATTTTAAAATTATTTATACATACAAATAAATTAATTTTTATACTTCAATAATGAAATTATTTGCCTTCGACCTCTTCAAATTATTAGATACATTTATTTATTTTTTTTAAATAAATATTTGATTAATTTGACTAAGTATCTTAAAATATATAAAAAAAAATCAAAATTAACTGTATAGAAATACAAAAAATATTTTAAATACATCTATACATAAAGCTGACATATTAATTACACTAATAATTTTTGTTAATAAAAGTAAATAATACTAGGCAAACTTATATTTAAGAAGAAAAGGAAAATATTATTTGCAAAACAATAATTAATTTAAATTTAAAAAAGAATGACAAAAATCGAAACAATATTCTTTTACAAAAATTGTGAATAGAGTCTCTCACAACAAGTTAACATTTTTCATTATATCATTTCCCTAAAGTCAAAATATTTGTCACACCCTTGAAACTTAAAACCCCACCCCACTTTCACATTCCATATTATTATTTCTTCTTCTTCTTCTTCTTCTTCAACTCTATCTTTCTCTCGTGTGCCACACTATGGTGCACCACCACCATGATAAACGACACAAGTTTTTTATAAACGACAACATTGACATTCTAAGGGAAATCCTTAAACGACTCGACGGTTCTTCACTCGGTGTCGCATCCTGTGTGTGTCGCTTATGGTGCACCCTCACAAACAACGACGATTCTATCTGGGAACACTTATGCTTCCGACACGTGTCCACTCCGCCGCCGGCTTCTGTTCGACCTGTCGTGGTGGCGCTTGGCGGTTACAAGAGGCTATACATGGTGTGTGTTAGGCCGGTGCTGAGTCGACTCGGTGAGTCGGAGCGAGTTAGGAAACGAGTTTGGACTCGGCATGAGGTGCAACTTTCACTCTCTTTGTTTTGTATTGATAGCTATGAGAGACTTGCTGGTGGAATGATAACCAGTGACGCGTCTGCATCGTCCCTCATGTTCCTCTGTAACCCCATCAACGTCTGATTCTTATTTATTTAATTTATTATTTATTTCACCTTTTGCATTTTTCAAAACATAATAATCTTGCTCCTCATACTCCTCAATCTACTACTAGTTTATTATTATTATTATTATTATTATTATTATTATTATTATTATTATTATTATTATTATTATTATTATTGTCTCTGTTTTTTTTAATTGTTATTTTTTGGTTTTTTATATATACCAAAATAATTTAGAGGACTTGTGTTGCATCCAACAAATATTTGTTACCAAATAAATAAATATCAAAATAATTAATAAAGTTTGTTATTTTTATGCTATTATTTTTTTACAATGTCTTTAACTAATTATTATTTTATATCATATATTTCTCTACATGCAATAAATAGCTAAGAATATTATTGATAAATGGTGACTTTTACTGTACATCTCAAAATTGATTAT
>JBBPBP010009778.1:45670878-45681733 GCA_037974735.1 Cicer chorassanicum
GATATTTTATCAAGTTTTGGATCAAAACTAGGGACAAATAAATGGACTATTTTCATAATTTAATTAAAATAGGAGGACCAAAAGTGCAATTAAACCTAATATTAATTATTCGAGAATTTTTTATTGTATATGTATTAATTTAAAGTGTATTGGTATAATTAATTCTTAAATTGATAGTTAAATGAGTTATTATTTAATAAAAATTAATTTAATATCTTTAAAAAAGTTATAATAATTAAATAACATCCACAAAAAATGTCAGCGGAAAACATGTTGAAAATTTTCTAAATTTATTAAGAAAAGAAATTTTGAAATTTAATGTTTATAAATAGTGAAATAATTTTTCTAAAGCATATAATCTTTAAATAACTTTGTAATTTTTCTTTCCTTGCATGCATGGTTTGAAGATGGAGAAGAATGTGGCAATGGCTGTGAGCAATGAGGAGTTAAAGGTAAGCATCAAACTTCATCATATTCATGATGATCTTGCTTTCTCCATTCTATCAAAATTACCTCTTAAATCTTTGAATCGTTTTGGATGTGTTTGCAAATCATGGTCCATCTTATTTGAAAATCCTAATTTCATGGAAATGTTCCGCAACCATTTCTTATCTAATAATAACCATTCTATTTCTGATTCTGATCATGGAGATACATTTCTCCTACTATTAGAGCCTGATTCTGATCCTAATATGCCATTTCCACCATGTTACCATGGCAAGTTATATTTACTCTCCGGTGACAGTGAGAGTTTTGAGAATAGCATCAACTTAGATTTGCCGCCTCCATTTCAAGAGAATGATAGTTGTCTTTATATTTTACATTCAGCTAGTATTAATGGTATTCTCTGTCTCTGTCAAGATACATTGGAAATCCTTGCTGTATTATGGAACCCGGCTACTGCCGAATTTATTGTCATTCCTCCCAGCCCTGAAGAGTCTGTACCACCTTACAGGTCCCATTTTTTGGATTTTTTTGGATTTGGTTATGACCATATTAGAGATGACTATAAATTCATTCGAAGTTTATCGTTTTTCATGGAAACCTACGAAGGTAAAGATGTGCCTTTGGAAGATAGATCATATGAACCCTTGTCGGAGATATATAGTGTTAGAAGTAACTCTTGGAGGAAACTCGATATCAAGATGTCTGATTATTCTGATGATAATAGATTATCGCGAGGTGCTGCGTTGTACTTATATGGAATGTGTCATTGGTGGGGTACAAGTGAATCACCTGATGATCAAGATTGTTTGTTGTCATTTGACTTCAGCAATGAGTCATTGCTTACAACACCTTTTCTGTCAGACATGGATGAAGGTTGTCATAGTAGATCCATGGAGAGGCACTTGGTGGTGTTAAGTAAGTCAATTGCTTTGATCTCAAATCGCATGGAGACTACTACCTTTCACATTTCTATATTGGGTGAACTCGGTGTCAAGAAATCATGGATCAAACTCTTCATTGTTGGGCCGATACCTTTCATTGAGCGTCCTATTGGAGTTGGGAAGAAGGGCAACATTTGCTTCAAAAAACATGATGATGAGCTAGTCTGGATTGATTTAAGCACCCAGATAATTGATGAAATTGGTGTTAAAGGAGAAAGATATTGCGCCCAAATAGGAATTTACAAAGAAAGCCTTCTTCCAATTGGAGGAATTAATAAATAGTTTTCTTCTTTTCACCCAAAAGGAATATGACTATGGTTATTAGGGTTTGTACTCTGTATACAAAGTTGCTTGTCATCTGCACATATTATAATTATTATTGTCAAATATATGACAAATTAATAAGCCATTTGGTGATATGAATCTTGCTTTATCAATTTCTTATGAAGATTCAATCTCTTTATGCAAACTGATATGGTTTGTATTTCAATTGTAAGAATGACCCTTTACCTTTCATGAGTGTCCTCCAATTTTTCTGTAAAACTTGATAATCTAAGGAGCAAAATACCTCTTTTCGTACTTCATTACATTCTACTTGAAATATCGATGTTGTTGTGTATGGTAGTGTGGGTTAACTTTTCTTTAACAATCCAAATCAGTTAACTAGGCATTTCCAAGCTTGATGGCTTAGTAATTGGGCTTATGATATTTAATAGTGGTTTTGCATTAGAGAGAAGATAAATAGTTGAATTTTATTCTTCCAAAAAAATAAAAGACGAACATAGTAAACTCATAGTTTCAATTATGGTTGATACTAATTCAATCATTAGAACAACTTATTGAATTATATCACTTTTTTGTCGCTCTTAGTGTTCTAGATAGAATAGTCTTTTAATGATAAAGCATTAGGTTCATATTTTTTATATTGTAGATTTTATGAAGCAATAGGTTCATCTTTGGAAGTTGTAACCAATGACAGATGACAAATAATAGTTAATGTGGTTTCAACATCTATTGTGTTGGTATCACTGTGTATTGTGGTCTCTACTTTAGAATGTGTGATTCCCTCAAACCAGTTATTTTGATCATTTTTTGCAAGCTTTTGACATTGCAGGATAGCTTTTGTCCTAGCTTTGGGCTTGGGTCTCTCATCTCCAATGGTGCAAGCCTGGCATCACATATACCCAATTGATACTGTTTGGAGAAGAGTGATGATGATATCATACATACCCAATATTTTTCATGCTTCACTCCAAGGATTTAAGTGTTTGAACCAACATTTTTTTTGCAGGTTAGATTCTATCAATGTATGAGGATAAAAATAAAATTTTCAGTAATTTTTTATTTAGGTTATTTCTGCTTCGATTTAGTTTGTCAAATAATGTATGTCCTGAATTGATTTTCTTACATTGTGGGTTCATAACTGTCGTTATTTATTTGCAAACATGAGTTTAGTGTATCCAAATTGGACCAGGCTTTGTAGGAAAGTGGGGCAACAAGAGGGAGATAGTATGAAATTTTGTATAGAGGGTAATCCTTTTGATTTTTATGTTGAGATAATAAAACATTATATTTTTGTTAACATACAAGTAACTACTTATCAGAGAAGTGTTTGATAATTGATATCCAAAAAAGCACCCAAAATTGGATCAATAGGGTTATTGACAACTGTGAGCAGTGGACAACTAAGAACAAGTTTTGAACTGCAAGATAAATTGGAGATGAGATTTGAATCCATATTAGTATTATGTGTATTAATGTGATTGGTTTTAATTTTGAAGTTTCGCAGTGTTAGCAGTGTTTTCTTATTATTATGCTATTATTTCCAAGTTTATTAGTTGAATAAATCGGAGTAATCGATTTAAGTTAAATGATCACAATGTAGGACATGATTTTGTAGTAAAAATAAACTAGGACAAGATTTTTCATAATTCATTCGTGTCATATGATTGTAGTTCACTCCTTGAATGAATGATTGCTTCAGTATAACAGTAAAAGTAAAATGTTAATTTCATATGTAATAGAATTTAAATGAGCTTGGATTGAGAATAGCTTCTTTATTTTTTTATTCGAAAATATTTCATTCACTGCAATGAAGAAAAGCAGAAACACTAATCAAAGAAGGAATCTACAACATGCACAACCAATATTTTACTTTGATTATTTTGATTTCTTAAAACAACAGAAAATGATCTTAGAACCAAATAAGTATTATTAAAAACAGTAAGAAAATGGAGAATGCAAATCTTCCTTTTATTTATTCATTAGTATTTTATAACATAGTACAGAAACAATATTATGGCTTCCATTTGAAGGTATTTCCACAATTTCCAAAAACTGGACAATCTATGTACTTGTCTCCGGCGTGATTTCTACACAACCTAACCTCTAATAGCTCAGAGGAGGGACAATGAAGTTCAACTTTAAGTTTTGTAACTCCAATGTGGTTGATTTGTTGGTATCTTGGGCCATACAAGTTAGTGCAAGCAGGTTTGGCATCCCTACTGCTGGGTTTCGGCCAGCCATGCTTTCATCCTATCTCTTGATTGCTTCCATACCTCATATGCTGCAGACTAGACTCATCTCTGATACAGGTATAGCTTTGCTTTGTGTTTCTTTAATTTCTTTATATCTCATATACTTGGATTTGTATATATATATTCAATGTTAAAATGTATTGGCTGCAGGAGTTCCACAACATGAAGGGAAAATTAACTTTGTACCTGAGTTGCCTCTAGTATCAAACCAAAAGGCTAATTCAGTTGTTTATGTTTCATTTGGAAGTTGGGTGAATCCAATTGGTGAATCCAAGTTGAAAAATCTAGCACTAGCACTTGAGGCTTCAAAAAGGCCTTTCATTTGGGTTTTGAGGTCCACTTGGCGTGAAGGGTTACCAAATGGGTTTTTGGAGAGAGTTTTGAAGCAAGGTATAGGGATGGTTGTTTCTTGGGCCCCCAGAAACGAAGATCTTACAACACAATCATGTGGGTTGTTTTATCACACATTGTGGTTGGAATTCTACATTGGAGGCTTCAGAATTCCAAAAGAAATTGTTGTGCCACCCTATGGCCGGGGATCAGTTTGTGAATTGTGTGTATATTGTTGAGATATGGAAGGTGGGTTTAAGACTCAATGGGCTTAGTCAAAATGATGTTGAAGAAGGTATTGCAATGTTGATGGGAGATAATGAAATGGATACACGTTTAATAACATTGTATTAGGAGATAATGAAATGGATACACGTTTAGTAACATTGTATAAAAAAATAATGGGAATTAACAATGGAGCCTTACTTTTTAAATCCTTTGTGGAACAACTCAAGAAATTAAATTCATAATCTTCATATCAAATGAAAAAAGTTTTACCGTTGAGAGTCCCACATTGTACGCCTAGTTGGAGAAGAAATAAATAATGTCCCAAGACTTGGAAGCATATGGTCTACGATTTTGTAGAAATAAAACTGAGTATAAGGAATTGCAAGGGTAGTAGGAGGCATGCAAGTCCTAGCTTAGATGTGAAATTGAAGAACATACCATGTCGTAAGTCTCACGATTCAAGTACATTGAGTCCATTATATTGCCAGGTGCAATTCAACACTTGTTTGACATGTTCAATTATTGTAGCTTAGCCATGTACGTACTTGTTAATTATTGTAAGATTCTATTGCCTCTCACTTTAACATTCATATTTCCACCACTTCAGTTTCATCATTCATGCTTTCTACCGTAAGCTTTTGTCTTATGAATCCTACCATTGTTGCGTAAATAAAGAATATCAAATAGTTATTTTTTTTCTTTCTTTCCTTGGTCAATACAAGTAATGAATGATCCACTTGAAGCTTTCGTTATTTGTTTCACTTGCTTTTGGAGCTAGTGGAAGAGGAATGATTAGTATTCCAATTCCATTATTCTCTTTGATTATTAATGAAGCAGTTACTTATCGGATTTAATTGCATTCATATTTCTTAGACCAATATCTGCCTAAAAGAATATGCACGAGTCTAGTATCATGAAGTCATTGATTGCATGGTAAACACGTTTTTGTCATGTATGCTATGATATCGTTATTTTTTTAATTTTGAAATTCTATTTTGAAACTCAAAATCTTAAGATATTACTCGGAATCGTAGATTATGTCGCTCTCTTTAATACGTTTCACGGTACTGTTCAAAATTGTGTAGAGAAGACGATCAACCACAATTTCCCCAATATAAAACAATTCAGATACACTGAATCGGTTTTATTACTGCACTGTAGAAAATGGTTTTAGAATTACACCCTCTAAATATGGCAGTTAAAGTTACTCGTAAGTATGGTACTATGACCACTTGAAAATCTAAATAGACAATTTTTCGGTAAAAGAACAAAAAGAAAATTGAGATGAAGGAGAAAAGGGGAGAAGAGAGAAAAACTCATATTTTTAAGAGTTTTTGGTGTGTTTAACCGGATTTGAAAAACTGTCGTCTATTCAGTTTAGCCGAATCAGCGAAACTGTCACGTGAAAATGGGAGGAGTTGAACACTAATCGAATCAATTGTTGACTCGGTGGAGGACACAAAAAAATGAGTGTAAAAAACAAAACGCGGAGGAAAAGAAACTAAAAATAATAACTTTTTTTTCGGGTACTAAAAAATAATACACCATCAGCCCAAGCTCAACCGAACCAGACGACAGTGGCAGGCAGCAACATACGCGTGATGGTCGATTTAGGTGCATTTTCTCTCATTCACATAATTGAGTATCCATTGGGATTCACCGCAAATGTCATACATCCACCTTGTACACACTACTAGTGTGTAATGTCCATCTTATGTGGGATTTCTATATTTTTTTTCATTTCAGACAACACTAATTCTAAGTTTCAACATCATTTCTAATAGTCCCTCACTTGAATTTCAAAAAATATTTCTAAAATAGCGTCAAACTATTCTATAAGATTGTGCATAAACAAAAGTGTTTTCTAACTTGAACATTTGCATAGTAAGATTCAGATTCAACAAGAGTGACTCTAGTCTTGACCTCTATCTCTGACATTGAATTCACACACACATTTTCATATAGTGTATTCTAAAAAATTTGTGTATTAATGCACTGCATGTCTAACAATCCAATATAGTGAATACTCTAACAATTGTGCCTCAAAATTTCATAGGAAACTACCTAACTTCCACACTTCTCCTAGATTGTCACGGTTCTTGTAAGTACTGTCATGTTTCCACTATGCAAAGAAGAAGAGGAATAATAAGTTAAACTTGAGGTTTTCAACAAATCTCTTGTAAGGAAGCTCTATGACGAATAGTGAAAAGGGAGTAATCCTAGTTGCAGCAAAAGTCTCTTATATCAGTAATAAATGTGGAACCTCAGGGAAAAGTAAGGAAGAGGGGATGAAGTGAATGAAAGAAGGAATTAGGGGGTTGGAGAACTCTCGAGAAGGAGTTTCGATCAATTGAGCATAGTTTGAAAAACATTGTTGACCACTCTTGTATCGGAAAATCATGAGATAGACTTTAAAAATTCTTTTTAAAATTATTGTAATGAGTGGAAAATTCCTTTAGTCAATAATCAGTTAAACATAAACACAAAATGTCGAGGAGCGTAAAAATCACCGCCATTCTACTAGAAATCTATTATCTATTATCTATTATAATAATTAAAACATAACCTCAAAATTCTTCATCTATGCCACATTCTCCAAATTCATCTTCTATTCCATTATGTTTTGTTTTTTCAATATATAATGCAAACCTTTTTCACTTGTCCAACTACAATTATTTCATACATTATATAATTTCAGCTTTAATTTATCGTTCAATGACTCATCAATACACTTAAAAAGCTCTAATTAGTCATCAAAACTTTCATTTCAATAACTCATACAAAAAAATACAAATCATCCAATATCTTTAAATCGTCACAATGAAGAATTTTGGGGTTCTATTTTAATTATTATAATAGATGTTTAAGTTCATATATCAATATTATTGCATAGAAAATAAGTTTTTTTTTCCTATGTTGAATGTGTCTCCCATAACATTTTTTCTTTTTATAATTAAAAAAAAAACACAAATCTATTATCTATTATCTATTTTATAATAATTAAAACAGAACACTAAAATTCTTCATCTATGCCACATCCTCCAATATTTGTCAACTCACCAAAATTCTGATGTGGCACATTCCAAATTCATCTTCTATTTCATTATGTTTTGTTTCTTCAATATACAATGCAAACTTTTTTCACTTGCTCAACTACAATTATTTCATACATTATATAATTTCAGCTTTAATTTATCACTCAATGACTCATCAATACACTTAAAAAGCTCTAATTAGTCATCAAAACTTTCATTTCAATAACTCATACAAAAAAATACAAATCATCCAATATCTTTAAATCGTCACAATGAAGAATTTTGGGGTTCTATTTTAATTATTATAATAGATGTTTAAGTTCATATATCAATATTATTGCATAGAAAATAAGTTTTTTTTTCCTATGTTGAATGTGTCTCCCATAACATTTTTTCTTTTTATAATTAAAAAAAAAACACAAATCTATTATCTATTATCTATTTTATAATAATTAAAACAGAACACTAAAATTCTTCATCTATGCCACATCCTCCAATATTTGTCAACTCACCAAAATTCTGATGTGGCACATTCCAAATTCATCTTCTATTTCATTATGTTTTGTTTCTTCAATATACAATGCAAACTTTTTTCACTTGCTCAACTACAATTATTTCATACATTATATAATTTCAGCTTTAATTTATCACTCAATGACTCATCAATACACTTAAAAAGCTCTAATTACTCATCAAAACTTTAATTTCAATAACTCATGAAAAAAATACAAACCATCCAATATCTTCAAATCGTCACAATGAAGAATTTTGGGGTTCTGTTTTAATTATTATAATAGATGTTTGAGTTCATATATCAATATTATTGCATAGAAAATAAGTTTTTTTTCCTATGTTGAATGTGTTTCTCATAACATTTTTTCTTTTTATAATTAAAAAAACACAAAACATAATTGAAACAACAACAAAATGAATAATATTAAATATTTGGAAATTAATAACTTTTAACTATTTCATTATTCACTCGAAACTTTCTATATCTTAAACATTCACAAACTTGTCTTGCCTATAATTTTTTTTTCAACCACTCTTGAAGTTTCTTGACCGTGTCAAATAATTATTTGAAAATTTCAAGGCACACACGAATGAATTATTTCAATATTTTGAATTTAACAAACTATTACTCACGAATGAAGGTTATAATATATCACAAAGCGCACATAATATTATTTAATGCATGCTGAGATCGATAGTGAGATTAACAGAATTACAATGAACATATAAAATTGAAAATGTGAAAAAGTATATAAATTTATAAATCTAATGTTTCAAACTAATATAAATTATATAAAATGAAGAAATATTATAGCTAAATGTATAACTTTAACGATAAAGAAATACATAACTATTTAACAAATATATTGTTAGAAGAACCACTTCAATGAAATAAAAAAGCTTGAAAAAACCAATTCCACATTTAAATATATTTTGCATGAATTGTATTAGTCAACAATGTTTTACTTTTTCTTCTACTAAAGCAAACTTAGCTTATATATAATTATTCAAAAATATATTTACCTTTAAGTACATAAACACTTGAGTATATTCTACGGTAAAACAAAATTAACATTACTTTTAAATTACATATTATTGTTATTTTATATTCAGTAATATATTAAATTATACGCGGGTTAGTATCTAGTTAAGATTATTTGAGAATTGTGTTATTCTTCTATTTATAGATAATGAACCACTAAAACTTTAATACTCCTATTTTGGGTCCAACCCAAAATAAGTCCTAAATGATTATATTTAATTAAATTCTTTTAATTAAATACAAAATATTAATTAAATAATAATATTTAATTAAATTAATTGTCAACCCTAATTTATTTAATGAAATAATATTCAATTAAATTAATTAAAAATATGTAGATTTATTAAGTCATATTTAATATGATTAACGTCTAATTAAATCTTATTTATTTTAATAATTCATTCCGCTGTCAGTACTCCATCCGTGTGACCCTTCTCAAAATATAATAATATTAAATATTGTATATAGTTTATATAGTATAAAATATTATAAATAAAGATTAATATCTAACAATGCATCATTGCTACCCAAATAATGAGAAAATCGATTATACAATTTAAATCTTACCGCAATCACTATTTATTGTATAATAATTGTCCTTCGTTCAAATGCCTAATGGAACACAAGTCGCAATAGGTGTCATCCTTACAATGCTCAATCTTTATTTCTCAATCATATAATAGACACGCAAAATCAATAGACTCAATATCACATATTGATCAATTCTAGCATGACCATACATTTTCAAGATATCACTCTATTGAGTGACACAAGACATAACTCATGTTATCTAGAAGAGACAAATTATATATACATCAATTACACCCCTCTATATGGTTTATTGTAAATCTAATATACATTTTTACGATTGTCCTGTTACAAACGACGTTTGATGGCCTTAAAGCCTACAACTTTCCATGTAGGGATCATAATGACTTCAAGTCAAATGACTATTTACTATGAACGCATAAGAATCGTTAATTACATTTACACAATAATTATGTAGCATTTTTATAGCAGGTCAATCCAACATAAACATTACATCTAATATTTATACCTATGTAATAACTTAATCTATCATATGCATGATGGAATAATGTGGTTACCAATTTACTTCACATAATAGTCACGATTTATTATTGTCGTCATAATTAACAATATTACTTTGACAATAGATACTTTAAGAATAATGTTATAAAAAAAGTAAAGAGTATTTTATCATACATATATATATATATATGGTAGCATGTCTAAATTTTACTTTACAGTGAAGTCTTTAACTATGACTAAATAAAATAAAGTAATCTTTAAATATGTAAAAAATAGTAAAAATGTTAACAAATATATAATTGAAGTAGTCTTTAAATACGTAAAAAATATTAAAAATGTTAACAAATATAATTGAAAATGTATACCATACCACTTTAGCAACTCTTTTTTAATTTGTTTACTCTAAAATTCTATTTATATTCAAACCTCATTTTATATTGAGTTGGCCTATTTCATAGATTTTAACTACGAACGAATCCAATAATCAACTAGTGGGAGCTATATCTTATGTTATAAATATTTATATAAAAATTATCGATGTGTAAGTCATAAAATAATCACATTATTATATTTAAGCAAAAAAAATTAGAGTGCAAAAACTATAGAAAAGTTATATGGTGAAATGAATAAAAACAACTTTTTTAGTGAAGTTAAGTAAATAATCAGTCATTAATTATCATTTTATCTAATAAGATTAAGTCAAATTAAATTAGTTCCTTTCAATATTTAGTA
>JBBPBP010009778.1:45699550-45729523 GCA_037974735.1 Cicer chorassanicum
TTTTTTTTTTTGAAAACACTAAAGTAGATTTGCATTTTTGTAAAAGAATGGATCATATGCTAATAAGTGTTCTTTTGTTATGCAACTTAAAATTCACAAGTTTTAAAATATTATTTCCACTTTGTTTAACAAGTGTCTCAATAATAGCATTTTTTTAAAAAAAAATTAAATAAAAATGTATTAGGAAGAGAATGTGTAATTGTTAATAAGTTTGACCACACAATAGGGCACAATTTACCTGCCCTGATTTTTTGTTATTAGAATAACATAGAAAAATACAAGAAAAAGTGGGTAAAAAAACAACCCTAAAATGAGATATGAAATGGTGTAGTAATTTTTTTTACGGTTAACACGGTTCAAATAGATACTAAAATATGTTTGATATGAAATGGTGTAGTAATTTTTTTTACGGTTAACACGGTTCAAATAGATACTAAAATATGTTTGATGGATGGTTAATTGGTGTAACAACATCTCTCAATTTATTAATAATTTATTAACAATTCAATTAACACAATTAATTACTATTTTGAAATACATTAATCATAATTTTCATATATATATTTGAACACAAAATGTAGTTAATAAATATCATATTTATTTTAACACACAAAAAAAACCATATAAATTAGAGCACAAATTAAATGATTGATATATAACATGTATATTTGTAATAATTAAAAATCTTGATTAATTACATTCGTGAGATAATTAATGAATTATAACACTCTCTCTATGTCAATTAATCATCCATTGTATCTGATTAATCACATATTTCAAGTGTATTAACTATCTATATTATTGTCAAAATTTATTGTCCAATTTTGTGTCAAAATAACATTTTTAAAAAAGAAATGAGCTATACCCATAATAGAAAAATAAATAAAATAATATCAAAGTCAACATTGTGGAAAATACAGCAAACTAATTCACCAAAAACAAATACCGAAGACTTGTTGCTTTGAATCAAGGGTCAATGGGTTAAACTTAATAATATGTGGTGTGAGATAATTGTCTTAAGTCTTGTTGCTTCTGTTTGTTTTAGTTGTAGTGATCGAAATTCAGGGATCAAATCACCTCTTTCTCACGTTGCTGTGTTGGAGATTGGAGCACCCAATAAAGCTTTACCAAACTTGTGTTAAGAGACCACAAAACAAGGTAATAGTAACACAGTTTTTATTTCATCAATGTTTCTAACTTAGCTTGTTCTGAATTATGAGTTGCAAATTAACTTCTTGTTCGGTTTGCTTTTGCAAAATTTGCAATTAAGTAGTTATATACTTCTGCTAAAAAAATAGTTATGTACTTCTAATTCATTTAAAATTATTTGATTCGTGTATAAGATTATTTGAAGCTTAAAGTTTAACTTTGTCTTTAAAAAATTAATCATTTCATTTTTTAAAATATGTATTAATTTCATTTGTTAACAAAAAAAGATACAAGACTTACAATGTAAACAACTATGTGTACAATTTTGCTACCCACACCTCATTTGTGCAACTCACACTCCTCAAATTTTTCATAAAAGCGAAATATCTAAAATACCCTTGTTTATTTATACCATTTTTTAAATCTTAATTTATCTTTCTATGTTTATTTTGTCAATACTTGATATTGAAACAACAATGGTGATTTTGATGGTCTCTATGCGTACGCAAACTGAGTATGCATACGCAAATTGAGTATGCCTATAAACTTATGTGAACTGAGTTTACGTAAGTGAACTAATTTCATGTACGTTTGTGTGAACTTAATTTTTGTACGCCTATGTGAACTGAATTTATGTACGTCTCACATACTGAATTGAGATCACGTATACGTAAATTGAATTTATATACGTTTACATGATATAAATTCACACAACCTACATGAACTCAATTCACGTAGGTGTACGTGAATTGTATTCACATAGTGCCTATAAATTCTTAAACTTCAATGCATACGCAAACTTAAATCATGTAACCTTACGTGAACTGGATTCACTTATTGCATGTGATTTCTTAAATTTAATAACATACGTGAATTTAATTAACGTAAGGATACAAGATTTAAATTTGTGTGCAATGAATTATTTACAACGAATATGAATTCAGCTCATGTAAAATTATCAGATTTTGAAAGGAAAAAAAAACAAACTCAAACACATACTAGTAAATATATTTTGTTGGTGATTTTAACTACAATATGAAGAGAATGGGTATGAGTTACGATAAGTGAGTTATGGATCAGTTGTGATGCGTAAGTTATGAGGTTAATGATGATGTTATGAAATGAGACAAATAAGCAAAGACATCTTAGATATTTCTTCTTTATAAAAAATTTAATAGGTGCGGGTAGCAAAATTGTTATATGTATTTTCAAAGACAATAAAAATATAAAATAATTATTTTTGTAATTTTTTAGAAATACCCATACACCACAATTGTCAATTTCATAAATATAAGAAATAAAAATATAAAATATTTTCATAAAATAAATAAATGCTAAAATAGGCGTGTTACAAAAAATAGAAAGTAAAATATACACTAAAATAGTTAAACATGATTGATTTTATTTTCAATTTTTTTAAGTTTGAGTTATGATTAATGGTGTGTTTATTACAGTTTTAAAAAATAATCACTTTTAAACATCTATTTGTTATAATTAAAAAATAAATAAAAATGTAAAAATAATCTAAAAAATACTTCAAATAAGAAGTTCTTTAGTAACTTCTAAAAAAATAATTTTTTATAATAAATTTATTTTTAAAAAGTGACTTTTTACTATGATAAGCAAAAACAAAACAATTTTTTATTTTCTTAAAAATCTTTAAAATATAATCTCTAAATTATGAAATATTTTTTTAAAACTATAACAAACATATTATAAGTAATAGAGGAATTTTGACACCATATTTATTAATTGGTCCCCTAATTTTATTAATTTTTATTTTGGAGAAGTAAATATGTTTCCAATTAATTTTGAAAAGTGTCATTTAAATCCTTTAATTTTAATATGCTAGCCCAAGCTAGTCATTTTTGTTGGTTTCTAGTTGAATTTAGCTGAAGTGGTAAAGAAAATGATTTGACTTGGACAAAAACCGATGATTGGAAGTAGATGAATGAGAGATAATATTTTAAAGGAAGTGTGTTTGATTCGTTTTTAATTGTGTGTTTGGTTGGAGGGGATATAATATTTTAAATGTGTTTGATTTAAATTTTAAGAGGGGAGGAGATAAGAGTAAATCAAGTGATTTTTGTTCTCCCTCCATTTTGGAGATTTGAATGAGAGTGAGTCAATATAATTTAAAAACCATATAAAATATTTAATCTCTTTTTAAATCAAACACAAAATTATTAAAAATCATTCTCCTCCTCTCCCTTTCATAAAATCCTTATCCTCCCATTCGTTGAACCACACAGACCCTTCTAATAGGATGGAAGGGAGGCAAAACTCATCCTGTAGTGATCTTTACTCTCCCTCTTGGAGGAATTTGGAGAAGAGGAGATGAGAAGAAATAGGAGAATATCTCCATATAACTAACAAAACCATTTAAAATGTCTATACTCTCATTAAATCAAACATAAACCCATTAAAATCAATTGTCTCTCACTTGAACTAAACATGTCTCTACTTCTCTATCACTTTCCCTTTGTTGTACCAAATACATCATAATATTTGAATATTATTTGGCATTTAATAGTATTAATTAATTTCATTATTTATAGTTCTTTTTACAAAATTTATTATTTACAGTTATTTAATTACTTTAAATTAAACTAAATTAATATTATCTTCCTCCTCCACCAACTTATTGTATTGTTAATGTAGTTTAGATGACAAAAAAGCAAAAACATATGATATTTTGGAGTGCGGATTGGAACCCTTAGTATCCCAAATTATTTGAAATAAATAAATAAAAACCTACTCTTCAAAATTTTCGCATCATCTTCCTTCTCAAAATAAAAAAAAGAATCTTAACACTGAGAATTGAAACATTATAGTCCACTATCTAATTCACTTTTCCTCAATGATACAAGTCTTTTAAGCATGTTCTATTTGATAATAAGTTATTTTTAGTTAAGATAAATTGGCAAACAGCAAAGTCACCATCACATGGATGAAGAAATAGCTAGTATAGTTCCAAAATTTAGATATATACTTTGAATTTAATTTGATCAAATTCAATCTTAATAACCCCTCCCGAGATCAACTATTACGAATTTTGTCACACAAACAAATCAATAGAACAAGGTTTGATGATTTTTATTTTTGTAATATAGGATTAATTTAATTTTATTGTGCCCAAAATTGTCTTATGAAATTCATTTCTATCATGTAAATTTTTCTCTCTTTTGTATTTTATGTAATATGACAATTAAAACAAGATGATGTGTCATTTTTTTTTTCTTCGAATAGACTAATGACTAAACTTGCACATATTAAGTGTGAATTGTATGAGATGATAACGTATCTTCTGATATATATCAAAATAATTGTTTAGTTGACTTTTTTTAATTGAAGTTTAGTTGTTATACACTATCAATACATCGTAACTATTCATAAACATGATTTCAAATGTCTTTAATAATTTAATGTTGTGATTCACTATCAATATATAGAATCTTTACACTATAATATACATGAATTAAATTTTTTTATGACAATTTAAATTTGTGTTTAATTGTAATGTACTTTATAATTTTTTTTACATTATTTATATATTAAAATAATTTATAAAGATAATTTTACTTTTTTACATTATTTATATATTAAAATAACTTATAAAGATAACTTTAAAGATAATTTTAGTAAAAGTGTTAAAAAAAGCCATAAATTAAATCCTTTAAACTTATTAATATAAAATTTTCAGAGTAACACTTTTTGCAAAACGACGACGTATGGATCACCTTCGAGACAGAGGAGTTGGAAATGCTCCTGCGCCATGGCGCGCACGTCAAGGACGAGTCCTTTTTCTTCCATGGCTTGTCCTTGAAAGGAAGCGACGTCGTCGTTTGAAGACGGTTCTGTGTCGTTTCGTGTGAACTGAAGTGAAGGGTTTGGGGTGCATCCACCTTCCACTGTGCTGAAATGGAAGTTCCAATGTTCGTCAATCTGGTAGCTACTGTTCCCATTATTGGAATCGATTAATCTATAAAATAGCTGAACTTAAGATACTACTTGTTTGCATAAAAACTATTATTAGTAAAACAATGTAAACAAAAATGGCTTGAGTAGGACATAAGAAACACTTGTCATGCAATCTACAAATATTGAAAATCAATAATTTCATCTTCTATATCAAGAAGATAAATGATTGAAGGAGAAAATCGAACAAAGGGTATAAGCATACGAACGACCGGTGTTATCAAATAGCTGCTATAGCATAGTGGAATTTGAATAAATCGCTATTGCTCAATGCATGCTATTTAGTACAAAGCTTTGTCAAATAGCCGATATTGTGGAGCTATAACAGTATTGTATAGTAGAATTTGAACAAACAACTGTTTTCCACGGTTTGCAATTGACAACAATGCTAACGAACCAAGTTCGATAAGTAGTACATATGAAGGCCTTGTTATGTTAGAAAGAGCTAAGTGTATGGTAATAAATCAAAGAAGCCTTGTTATGTTAGAAAGAGCTAAGTGTATGGTAATAAATCAAAGAAGAAACCTTGACGATGGAATGCAACAATGGTATTTATTGTGTGTGTGGGGGGGGAGGGGGGTTGAACCTTGCAGACAACAAGACAACAACAGCTAAGCAATGTCCCACTAAGTAGGGTTGATGGAATGGACCAAATGACGCCACAATATTTTGTCATATAGCATATCTGCATTAATCTCTAGGTCTTTCTTAATAGTTTCTTATAGTTTTTCTAGGTCTTCATCTAGCTCTAGTGATGTGATTACCCTTTATTTGATCTACTCTCCTTACTACAAAATCTACAAGTCTCCTCGCTACAAACCCAAACCACCTAAGCCTAGTTCCACCATCTTTTCTATGATAGGTGTTATCCCAACTCTCTCTCTAATGTTGTCATTCATAATCCTATCTTGTCTAGGCTTTCCACACATTCAACACAACATTCTCATATGCTGTGCTTATTTTGTCCTTGTGTTGGTTATTTATCGCCCAGCACTTCGTCTCATACTACATCGCCAACCCTATAACTGTGCGATAAAATTTTTCCTTCATTTTGGGCGGTACTTTTTTTATCACATAAAACACTTGAGACTCTCCTCCATTTCAACCACCCAACTTGAATTCAATGGTTTACATCTCTTTCTATTTCTCTGTCATTTTGTACTATGGACCCAATATATTTAAATAGTGTAACTTGTCATATAGCGCGATCTCCGACTTTTACCTCTAAGTTTGAAATGTTTCGTCTTTTACTAAACTTGCATTCTATATACTCTATTTTGCTTCTACTCAAACGGAAACTATACACTCCTGAGATTTGTGTTCAAGTCTCTAATCTCAGTGCAAATGAGCTCACCTAAAAGAACAAAAATAAAATGGCTTGTGTGATTTTTGAGTTACCAATGCCAGCAAAGGAGCTGAATCCTAACTACAACAACAACAACTAAAAAAAAGTGACAAACTTCAAATACAAAGCGACCAAATGCAAAGCAAGTAAGCCTTCAGAACAAATGGTAACAAAAAAAAAAGTATCTGGCCACAGATATGGGAATAATTGTTTGATAACAACTTGGATTTTATTGTAGTGATATACTAGTTAGGAAAAGACCTGGATAAAGGTATATTTAGTTCAATTCTTTTATAGTTTGAGGAATAAATGATTTTATGTATGATGAAGTATTTATCTTGTCCTGAGTATTTCTAAATTGAAACTGATTTTACTGCAACTTGAATCGTTCTAATTTCTAAGTTGAAAAATTTAACTACTGTATTAGTTATCATTTGGTCATAAAAGTGTGTAGGTGGAGGAAATACTTCAGACTAATTTCCAAAAACAACAACTGAATTATAAGTTGTAGACTTCAATATATATCTTTGAACTATCAAAAGAAGAAAAATAGAATTAATCCATACCTTGATTATTTGTCATCATATTTTTAAATGCAATATATGTACCATATGAAGCAGTAGCATTTGTGCCGGCATACAACTGTATGTTTATCTAATTAATAATTATAACATGCTTGTCTCTCTTTTGTTCAGGCTAAGTAATTTGCACGAAAGTAATGGAATACCTTTATGGATTTGCGTCTTCTATTTCAAGAGATTTGGTGTGCGGCGTGATAGGTCAGTTAAGTTATCCCTGCTGCTTCAACAATTTTGTTCAAGACCTTGCAAAAGAAGAAGGTAATTTGGCTGCAACAAGAGCTAGTGTCCAAGACCGCGTTACACGAGCCAAGAAGCAAACTAGAAAGACTGCTGAGGTTGTTGAGAAGTGGTTGAAGGATGCTAACATTGTCATGGACAATGTTGATCAGTTACTTCAAATGGCAAAAACAGAAAAGAACTCTTGTCTCGGGAACTGTCCAAATTGGATTTGGCGATACCGTGTAGGCAGGAAGTTAGCAAAGAAAAAAAGGGACCTTACATTGTGCATTAAAGAAGGTAGACAATATATACAGATTGAACACCCTGCTGCACTTTCAAGCAATTTTTCTTCTGATAAATGTTGGGAGTTTGATAGTAGAAAACCTGCATATGAGGAACTTATGTGTGCTTTGGATGATGATGAGGTTATTATGATTGGATTGTATGGGATGGGGGGTTGTGGTAAAACAATGCTTGCAAAAGAAGTAGGCAAGAGAGCTGGTCATCTTTTTGATCAAGTGCTTTTTGTGCCTATATCTAGTATGGTAGAAGTGGAAAGGATCCAAGAAAAAATTGCAGGCTCTCTTGAATTTGAATTCCAAGAAAAAGACGAAATGGACAGATCACAACGCTTATGCATGACGAAAAGACGAAAGGGTTCTTGTGATTCTGGATGATGTGTGGCAAATGCTAGATTTTGATGCCATAGGGATTCCTTCTAGTGAGCATCATAAAGGTTGCAAGGTTCTCATTACCAGTAGATCAGAAGCAGTTTGTACTTTGATGGATTGCCAGAAAAAAATTCACCTGTCAACATTAACCAACAATGAAACGTGGGATCTTTTCCAAAAGCAAGCACTCATATCTGAAGGCACTTGGATTACTGTAAAGAATTTGGCTAAAGAAATTTCAAATGAATGTAAAGGCTTGCCTGTCGCCATTGTAGCAGTGGCTAGCAGCTTAAAAGGCAAGGCTGAGGTAGAATGGAAGGTTGCATTGGATAGATTGAGAAGTTCGAAACCTGTTAATATTGAAAAAGGTTTGCAAAACCCGTACAAGTGCTTGCAGTTAAGCTATGATAATTTGGACACCGAAGAGGCCAAGTCACTTTTCTTATTGTGTTCTGTGTTTCCTGATGATTGTGAAATTCCTGTTGAGTTTTTAACTAGGTCTGCAATAGGGCTAGGCATTGTTGGAGAAGTTCGCTCATATGAAGGGGCAAGGGACGAAGTGAGTGCGGCTAAAAATAAGCTCATAAGTTCTTGTTTGTTGCTGGATGTTGATGAAGGAAAATGTGTCAAAATGCATGACTTGGTTCGCAATGTAGCCCATTGGATTGCGGAGAAGGCGATTAAGTGTACCTCAGAAAAGGATATGACTTTGGAACATACTTCATTAAGATATCTATGGTGTGAGAAACTTCCAAATAATTTGGATTGTTCCAATCTTGACTTTCTACACATTCATACATATACACAAGTATCAGATGAAATTTTCAAAGGAATGAGAATGCTCAGAGTTTTGTTTCTTTACAACAAGGGTCGGGAGAGAAGGCCATTGTTGACTACATCATTAAAATTATTGATGAATCTTCGTTGCATAGTCCTGAGTAAATGGGATTTAGTTGACATCTTATTTGTGGGAGACATGAAGAAACTTGAAAGTCTTACATTGTGTGATTGTTCATTCCTTGAATTACCTGATGTGGTTACACAACTGACAAACTTGAGATTGTTGGATTTGTCAGAATGTGACATAAAAATAAATCCGTTTGAAGTAATTGGGAGACACACACAGCTAGAAGAACTGTACTTTGCTGATCGTAGATCGAAATGGGAACTTGAATTCTTAAAAAAGTTTAGTGTCCCACAAGTGTTAAAGAGGTATCAAATACAGTTAGGAAGCATGTTTGCCGGTTTCCAACAAGAGTTTCTCAATCATCACAGAACTTTGTTTCTCAGTTATTTGGATACATCTAATGCTGCAATTAAGGATTTGGCCAAGAAAGCAGAGGTCTTGTGTGTAGCATGTATTGAGGGAGGTGCTAAAAATATTATCCCTGACATATTTCAAATAGAAGGAGGAAGTATGAATCATTTAACTGAGCTTTTGATACGTGATTCTAAGGGGATAGAGTGTTTGGTTGACACTTGTCTGATCAATGTAGGAACTCTCTTCTGCAAGTTGCATTGGCTAAGAATTGAGCACATGGAGCGTTTGGGAGCTTTATACAATGGTCGAAGAATGCCTCTTGGTGGTCATTTTGAGAATTTAGAAGACCTATATATAAGTAATTGTCCAAAGCTAACATGTCTCTTCACACTTGCAGTTGCTCAAAATCTGGCACAACTGGAGAAGTTAGAAGTATTATCTTGTCCTGCACTGAAACATATACTAATTGATGATGATGATGATGATAGTGAGGAGATAAGTGCATATGATCACAGACTTCTGTTTCCAAAATTAAAAAAGCTTCATGTTAGAGAGTGTGGTATGCTGGAATACATAATCCCAATCACTTTAGCTCAAGGCCTTGTACAATTGGAGAGTATAGAAATCGTATGTAATCATAAGTTGAAATACATATTTGGCCAAAGCACACACAAAGATGGTCAGAATCAAAATGAACTCAAGATCGAGCTTTTGGCCCTGGAAGAGGTTACTCTTGTTCTCTTGGCAAATATCAATAGCATTTGTCTAGAAGATTGTTATCTAATGTGGCCATCCTTGTGTCAATTCAATTTGCAAAATTGTGGAGAGTTTTTCATGGTGTCTATCAATACTTGCATGGCTTTACACAACAATCAGATAATCAATGAAGCTTCACGTCAAATTGTGCAAAATATAAAAGAAGTTCGAGTCAATAACTGTGAGTTAGAAGGCATCTTTCAGCTAGCAGGACTATCCATTGATGGAGAAAAAAATCCACTGACGTCATGTTTGGAAACGTTGTATTTGGAGAATCTACCTCAGCTCAGGTATGTATGTAAGAGTGATGTAGTAGAATCAACAAACCTCCAATTCCAAAATCTTCAACAAATGGAGATATGTGGGTGTAGAAGGTTAAAATTTATCTTCTCATCCTGTATGGCAGGAGGGTTACCTCAATTGAAAGCGCTAAAGATAGAAAAGTGCAATCAGCTAGATCAAATCGTTGAGGATATCGGCACTGCAATTCCCTTAGGTACACAAACATTCATTTACTCTTGGTGTAACTCTTGTCAAACTTTATTTAAATTGAGGCTATTCGATGAAGTATCAATAGTTTCTAAATGTTATGAAATTTTTGGATAAGAAAGAGATTAACATATATATGCTTGAATAATCAATTTATTACTCCTAATTCTAATATCAAAATGACAGGACAACTCAAGAATTGATATATATTTTCCACTCTAAAATTTGTATTCTGGCTATAATTCATGGTGGTTTTCAATGGTCAGAACTTGTTTGTTAAAATTTACTATTTTAGTAAAATGTGCTTTGAAGAATTAGGTTAGTGTAATGATTTTAAACTAAAGAATCTTCTTTTTCTTGTTGTTGCGTTGTAAGAAAAACAAAGGAATTGATTTGAAATTTGCTTGATGACTATACATAGTAGATGCAACACTTATAGACCATCTCTATTATACAAGGACATGATGTTGCTGCTGTGTAACTACTTTTCAGGATCATTTGGTTTTCCCAGCCTTATAAGGTTAACACTAATATCATGTCCGATGCTGGGTTCATTGTTTACAGCATCTCCTGCTAAAACCTTGACTTCATTGGAAGAATTGACAATACAAGATTGCCATGGTTTAAAGCAATTACTGACTTATGGAAGAGCTCAGAAAAATACAAGGGGAGAAATAGATCAGGATGATCATGACTTTCAGAGTTATATGTCAATGTTCCAAAGTTTGAAAAAGATTAGTATTATGAGATGTCATTTGCTGAAGTATATATTACCCGTTTCATTTGCGAGAGGACTGGTGAAATTGGAAGCTATAGAAATCACAGAGACTCCCGAGCTGAGATATGTATTTGGTCAAAACAGTCATTCTTCCCATCAATATCTAAACAAGTTCCAAATTGAGCTTCCTGTTTTGGAAAAAGTTGCACTCTACGATATACCAAATATGATTGCCATTTATCCAGAAAACTATCATGCAACATGCTCTTCTTGGCAACTTCTTGTCATGAACGATGTTGGTCTATCAATGAATAATTTGATAGTTGATTTTGGAGCCACAGACTCAGATCTTAGTTCTAAAACAGTACAGCTCTCTGTCTCATTGTCTTTCTCATTACATACATTTATTTCTCTTTGTCTCCTTTATAGTGATGGGATGCACTTTGGAGGATAAAGTGCAATATCTATAATTGCAGATTCAAAATCAAATGGTGTAAATAAATTGATAAAATACATGCACACATGTGTATAATAAATCATGAAATTTTGAACGTTCATTTTCCTATCAAAGGTTTTAAAGCAATCCTTTCTTACATGCATGCCACTTTAGAAATATACCTATTTTCGTATTGATTTTACCTGTTCTATCCTCGTCTTTAATATCCACCAAACACAAAATAGAATCAATATATTCTGTTTTATATTGTTCCAACATGTCTATCAGACTTAATGGTTACTATACTTTTACAGGATGAATGGGAAACAAGTATGAGTATTGAGAAGAAGTTAGTTTCTATTATTATTGAGAATGGGTCCAAAATTGAAGGCGTTTTTCAAATGAATGGATTCCCAATCAATGGACAACAAGTGGTGTCCTGGTTAGAAGACCTTAAATTGGTCAATTTGGCAGAGCTAATGTACATATGGATGGGTGCTAAACATTTTGCAAGCCTTCAGCATCTTCAGAAAATACACATCTGCAATTGTCCAAAACTAAAGTCTATCTTCTCCATCTCTGTCTTGAGAGTCCTACCTCTGTTGAAGATTCTAGTGGTAGAACAGTGTGAGGAATTAGAGCAAATCGTTGAAGATGATGAAGAAAATGAAAATGTCCCGGATCCTAAAGTGTGCTTCTCACAGCTAAAGTTTCTTCTTGTAACACACTGCAACAAATTGAAGCATTTGTTTTATATCTCCACATCCCATGAGTTTCCAGAACTGGAGTATCTGTCTCTAAATCAAGATTCCAGTCTAGTTCAAGTGTTTAAAGTTGATCCTGGTGTTGGAGAAGGTAGAGTGGAAGCTTTGCTTCCAAAACTCAAACATATAATGCTAATGCAACTGCCAAACCTCAATAATATATGTCAAGGTGTTGAGTTTCACACTCTGACCAATCTTTTGGTGCACAATTGCCCAAAAATCTCACTAACTTCAACGACTACTGTTGAGGACATGCTAAAAATCTATCATCGTGGTACGCTATATACTACTCCTTCTGTTTCATTTTATCTGTCTTAAATTTGGTCTTCTCAAACTTTATAAATCTGTTATTTTTAGACAAGGAATTTGGTTTCTATCTCTGTCCACACTTACACGACATAAGTTGTACTACAACAAATGGCCATGAGTTCCTTACATCAAAGAACAAAAACAAAGGGATACAAGATTTACAATCACAGGAGCAGAAACTGTTGTCCATTCCTTTACCAAACTTGACAGAGGTACGATATTATTTTATTTTATTTTTTCTCCTTTTACAAAACCAGACATATTAGATGGAGAACGGTTGAGTCAAGCAACTAGACATGGTTAAGTTTGTTTATTATTGAAGTTAACTTAATTAACAAATTCAGAACTGGTGGAAAGGCCATTTCCTAGTCATTTTGCCACACAAGGAAGTTGTGGAGGTATAGGAGTCAAAAAGAATTTGGAACATTTTTGCTTAGATATTCATCTGCCTAAAACATGCACAAATGTGAATTTGCTATAACCCTTTTCTCAGTGTTGGAGGAAACAAATGTATTATAATTATTGTTTATAAATGTGTTCATTACTTTGTGTAGGAGTTGGTTAAAGGACAATCCATGGATGAACCATGTTTGATGAGCCAACAAAATCCATTTGAAGAATCTGTAAGTATTGTTGAAAGTCCTCAAACAATGTAATACCAGCTAAACATATATACTGTAAAGAATTTAACAGTAAAAGAATAGTTGATGTAGAAACAAGAGACCAAGAACACTGGAAAAAATTCACCATTCTCTGTTTTTCTCTTTTCGAAGGTAAAACAATAATCTATTATCAACAGAAAGAAAGGCAACAACACCAGTTAATAAGCTTATCCTCATTACATCAATAGCATTACAGTGCATCTTAGAAATAGACTTTTTTCAAGTCTACAGCTTGTTTTCTTTTATGTGCTACATAGTGTCTCAAAGAAATAGAAGGCCTAAGCATTCAAGGAGGTTCTATATTTGAGAAAACTGTAATAGCAATTTTCTTCAGTGATTAAGAAAGGAGAAACTCATCCTCTGGACCATTATACATTCCTTTTAAAAAGGCATCCCACTGATACTGCAAAGTTACAACTTACAAATCTTTTGTTCTTGTGCAGAGAGTTAAGATGATTACTGAAGAGGGTACCGCATCAAAGAATGTGGAGATGGTAGCTTCGCCAATTTATTCCGATTCTGATAGCTCACAGTCAGACCCATTAGTTACATCTCAACGTAGACCACATCCACATGTAAGTTTCCTGTATGCAAATGACCTTCCCAACAAAACAGTGCTAACTTGCTTTGGATTTATTATTTGCCACAGAAGTAGGATCAAGAAACTGAAGTACTAAATATTGGAACATAGAGTATAACTTTCACAAATTTGTTACTATCACAGTGATCACACTCATATTTTAACTTACACTTCCATCCAAAGTTGCAATAAAAAACTGTTGTGGCTAACTGGTAATGCCTTTTCTGTTTTTATTCTTCCAGTGTGAATTCAGCTTCAGCCAAACTGAGACTTACACTAATGAAGAAAACAAAGACCATCCTATAAATATAGTAGACTTGGGGGCCAGTGATCTCATCAGTTTATTTCAACCTGTCGAAGAAGATGATGAAGGCCAAATAACCACACCTTGTGTTTCTGAAGTGACTGAACAACATCATTCAACCAAAGATAACTTAGTTGCGAAGGCACTTTCTGACCTGGAAGAGTGTTTGAAAAGGCCTCTGAAGGACATAGCTAGCTCAGAGGCTAACAGCCTTCGCCTTCTAACAGCTCTTAACTTCTTGTCCCACCTTTCTTTAAAAGATGCAGCTCTATCAGATGGACTCCAAGCTATAATAGACACTATGCACAGAGAATTCCCAAGCATCCTATGCTCCTTCAAGCAAGCATTTACCATAGACAAATTTGTTGTGATTGAAGCTCATCATCATGAAGCAGCCATTACTCTTGCTTCCAAAATTTCCAAAGCAGATAGTTTTTTGGATGAAGCTCGACAGAGGGAAGCAACTTTGAAGGAACAGATCATTCAGTTGAAGAAAGAAATAAAAAATCTTGAGGCTGAACTATCTTATCTTGATGAGAAAAAGGACAAATGCATTCAAGAAACTATAGGGTACAAAATGGAGTTGGAGAATGTGAGGAAAGACAAGTATCAAATTGTGGAAGATCAAATAAAAGCTCGGCAAGAAATATTTGAAGTCGAATATAAATGGTCTGCTTTAAGTAGTCAGTTTCGGTACAACTACATTGTTGAAAGAAATCCTTCTTGAGGACTTTTCTTATTTATTGCTTTTTAAATGACCAAATTCGTTACGTTATGGAAGCTAAATGAATGTTATCTGTTTCAATAAATTGGAAAAATTCAATATCCTAAAAGTAATAGATACACTATAAGATAAGGTAAAATTTAAGCTATTTATTGAAATAAAAGTAAAATTTCGTAATTCCAATGTCATGATTTTATTATGATTTTATATTATGTTTATATCAACTATTAGATTTTGCATCAAGTGTATCTCATAATGGCGAGGCTTGAAGGATATGCATTGCTTATGCAAAAAAGCAAGAAGGTCAAAACTCTTGGGCAAGTGCCAGCAGTAACCAACCAATTCGCATTAATGAAGAATATAGAAACATAAGCAACACAATCAGGAAGAACAAATTTAACTCAACCAACCATATTTCCCAATTCAGATTCCTCATTAGTGACACAAATTATACTATAGTCTACCATTATTCTTCTCATTTTGCACAAAACAACTGAGAATGCAAAAGTTACAAAGTGTAACTTCAAAATAAAAGTGCTTTCAGGTTTTATCTACCACCAAAACAAACATATTTGTTCAATGACTTGAGTTTGTGATACATCAAATTCTTGTCTAGTTCTTATTCTTGCTTAACATTGGATTAGTTTTAGAAGGCTTGTGTAGTTTGATGTTATTCTTCCTAAAATTTTATTCATGGTTGCTAAATAATTATTTGCACGGTTTATTCGTATGCATATATCTCGTATCATCTGTTGAAAATCGATAATTTCAAACAAAGTATCAACATTAACCACAAATGATAATATCAAACCTATAAAGAGCAAATAGAATGACCAAGAAAACTATGAAGTATAAAAAAGGAATTATTATGCATGAAGGATTTGATCTACCAGCTGCCATGTAGTTCGCACACGTTCCGTGATAATGCCTGTCACACTATTAAGCATTTTCCTTCCTATATCTTCATATTATATTCTAACTAATCTATGTTGTGTTGGTATTTTCTTATTTGTTATAATATTTAGATGAAAATCTACACAACCATAGGCTAGAGGGAGTAGAACTTCCAAATCACAAAAAATCAAAACATTTCTTCTGGGCAGCAACAAAGTCATTAAGATTGTTAACTTCACTCTTTATCTCATCAAGTTCCTGAGTTAACTGGTTATGTCTCTTGAGAAGCTCCTGGAGTCGTGCCAGTGCATGTTCCACCTCAGGAACCCTGACTATAACACGTTGACGCATTCCATCAACCCATGACTTGTCGAATCCAAGTTGAACAGCTTCATCACATAGTCGATGAAACTCCTTTTCTTGCTGAGGAGTAATACTAACAGAGCTTTCATTCCGAAGGAACAACAACATATCGGCCAAAGTTTTCAACATCCAACCTTGAAAGCGCTTGCTAAACTTTTCATAAACTTTCCTAAGATGGGGATAGATTGCTATTGCCTCTACAACCAGAGCAACTTGTGCATCATCCATATCATCAAAGTCCTTATATGCCCTCAACTCTGCAATGGTCAAATAATTGCTACAATAAGTATATGCATAATCTGCTAAAAGTTGAAGGAGTTCTAGGATGAGGTATATACATATATAGGATGGATCATAAAAGAGATACAAGAAAAGAATGCTAACCTGGAGGAATCTCAATGTTGTCAATAGAAACAACACTTGTTCCACTTTCTTTATCCATTGAGTTTGACCCTTCTTGAATACTTTCATTCACACGGGAATGTTGTGCAAACATGTCACTGCCATTAGGCTTGGAGTGAGTTAAAATCACACCACCAAAGCCATTACCTTCTGTAGGAACTGATAAAGTTGATTTTGTAGTTTCCTCTAATGTAGATCCCTCTTGAACACTTTCCTTTGCCATGTCCTCAACACTCTGCACATCACAAAAGGTAGAATACATTTTAGTTGTTTTTCAAGTTATGGCTTTGAAAGGACCAGTTTTGTTATAATATATTGTACGTCGCTAATTGGTATAATAGATATTTGTGCAACTTCAGCGGTTACTATTGTTTCTCCAAGCTCTTGCCGTTGATCCTGAAAACTTGGTTCATTGGTTGATTGTTGATCCACCACCAACTTCTATTTGAAATGTTGAATGAGAATGAAAGGCATTAGTATTGGCTATATATGGAAGTAGTTTATGAAGCAACTTACTTGTAATTATTTAAATAAATAAACTTACTTGTTTGTTGTATTCATAATCATCTTGTGACCCAGTTAAATTATGCAGTACAGTTTGACTAGAAGCATTGGCTTGAAAAGAAGGTAACTCACTTCCAGATTCTGTTTTATCTTTTTCAGCACTCTCTTTGTTTATAATATCGCGTATGTAGAGTAAGTCACAACGAACAAAGAAATCAATTTCCCTATCTGAAATAACAAATTCTAAGAGTTATGAACTTGATGAGAAGGCCAAATCATCAAGGCATAAATTAATATATAGTGTGTACCATGATTATAACCCTGCAACATGTCCTCAACGGTAGTAGTTGAAATTAATGAGAGTTTTGGACAGTTGTGCACAAAAAGATTTGTCAGAGTCTTAATCTCAATCCTTTGAGAGATGTTATTCAGGTTGGGAAGTTGCATCAATATTACATGTTTAAGCTCTGGAAGAAAAACCTCCACATTCCTTTCTCTCATACCTTGTTCACATTCAAATACTTCCTCCAAATTAGAATCTTGATTTATGATCAAATACTCCAGTTCTGGAAACTCGTGTGATGCCGAGAGATTGAACAGACGCTTTAAGTTATTGCACTGTGTGACAAGAAGCAACTTTAGTTTAGAGAAGCATACTTTTGGAGCTGTTGCAGTGTTTGATGTATTTTCACGCTCTTCACCGTCTTCAATGATTTCCTCCAATCCCTCACACTGCAGTACTACTAGGATCTTCAGTTGAGGTAAGCTTCTAGAGACAGCGGACGAGAAGATGGCTTTCAGTTTTTGACAACCCCAAATGTATAGAAATTTAAGATTTTGGAGAGTCACGAAATGTTTGGCACCCTTCCATATATAGGTCAGCTCTGGTAAATTTACCAAGTTCAGGTCTATTAACCATGAAGTTGCTTTCCGTCTGTTCATAGGATGCTCATCCTGATGAAAAATGCCTTTTATTTTGGAGCTGTTCCAAATAGCAACAGAGCCCAAAACTTGCACGTTTGTCGCGCCCGCTTCCACTATATCCTACAAACGCATATTACTCATCAACTCTGATCATGAAGCTAAAAACAATGGAATAAAGCTGAAGTACTTATAGCACATTTTGACATAAAATCTTAAAATTTTGGTTATATGGATTTTCATCTATATACTTTTCTATTTACAAGTTGAGAAATTGTGATGCATATTTAGCAAAAATGACATAAACTTGTCAATTAAATTTATATTATGACATAATGTGTCCAACATCCATCTGTGTGGAGATAGAGGGGATGAGAAATTAAAATATTTGGATGATGCTAAGGTAGTGAAGCTTTCTTGTCCTTGTTCTCCTAGTTTTGGCTCATAAACAACAGTAGTATAATAACAAAAACAAAGTAAGCAACCAAGAAGAGAATGATAATGTGATAAGGGAGGTATAGAGAACTATACCAATTTAGAAGTATGGTCCAAATAAGAAGATGTTGGATGAACCCTCCGATTATTAACAGACAAAGTGGACAGTCCAACATCTTCCATGACAATCTTTTTCAAAGATGAGCATTTCATATAGTAACTTTCCGGGAAAATGTTGATCATATTTGGCATACTGAAGAGTTCAACTTTTTCCAAAACAGGAAGCTCAATTTGGATCTTGTTTTGGTATTGATGAGAAGAATGAACATCAGCAATGTCATGAATGCTGTGACCAAATACATACATCAAACCACGTGTCTTTCGTATTTCAATATTCTTAAGCTTCACTAAGCCTTGAGCATAAGATACATGGAATAAGTATTCCAACAAGTTGCAATTAACAACAGTAATACTTTCCAATCTTGGGAATATTGCAACATAACTCTGTGAATCATGATCTTCGCAAATTATTTCCTCTTTCTTTTCATGCGCTTCCCCATAAGTTACTAAATATCTCAACTCATGGCATTCCTCTATCGTCAATTCTTCCAATGAAATCAAGTGTGCAGCAGTGGATGGTGAAAACATCGTTCTTAACATCGAACAAGATCTTAATATAATCCTTTTAAGATTGCACAGGTTGAATGACCCTGAAAGACATTCAGAAATTAAAATTCATGCAACATGACTTAGAACTTAGAAACTTACTGAGTCCTGGTATTGTTGAGTAAATTTTTCATTAATTTAGAACCCTGCAACTAACAATTTGTGTTCATGTTACAAATTAATCTCATATGTCATATCAAATTTCTTAAACCTATTTTGCTAATCAAACTTTTTTTATAAATAGAGTTTAAGATCAGTAATTAAAAATAAAGTTTAGTTTTAGAATTGGTTTGACATAAGAAAAAATCCTTTAGTAATACTTCACCAAATAATAACTCGCCATGCTATGATTTTTCTAAGGATACAACACACCCCCAAACAACATAATATGTATACTAACTCTCTCAAACAATGAAACAGGTTTATGAAATTCAAAGTGCAATGCACACCTGAGTTGTAATTCACAAGGGATGCTGATGGGATAGAAGTTAAATCTTCCAACCGATTGGATTCCAAATGAAGATTCAGAAAGTTTTGATACTTCTCATCTTTCAGCTGAAGTAGTCCTTGGTCTCCACTTACCTCTATTTCTTCAAGATTTTGGAGGTTCATGGATTGTATAAGACCACTACAAGTATAACTTAGCTTTTGTAAACATATTCTCAATGGATCTTGCTCTTCGTAAATGGATGGTCCTGCCAACAGAAATCTGCCTACTAACTCATGCTTCTCGACTGCCCGAACTTCTTTTAGACTCCACTCCTTTTTTATCTGTCATTTCCAATAAAAAATTAACAACAAGTTACCAAGTATCTTCAAAATATTTTTATGATATCACTTAGTTAATCTTTTCTTAAAACACCACATCAGGCGAAAAGGAAATCTATAATGATATATAAGTAAAAACTTAAAAAGGAGTTGTACTACCTCAGTGATGTTGTGATCACATTGTTTTCCCTTCACATCAACCATGTAAGCATTGATAGACATGATGGCAACCTCTGGACAACTCTGCAAAGTAAACTGACGAAGAGATGGCAATGCTAGATGGAAATTATTTGGGCACATGCTGATCAAATTTGGCATGTTAGATAGAGTAAGCTTTTCCAAAGCAGGAAGGTTGATCTTCATTTCCTTGTGACTTTGATTGTCATGTTTGGAATTGGATTGACCAAATACATGTATCAACTTAGGAGTAAATTTTATTTCAAGACACTCTAATTGTAGGAGGCCATGAGCACAAGTTACTGGGATTATGTATTCTAGCTCCTTGCATCTTCTAACAATTAGTTGTTTTAATTTTGAGAAAACCAACCTGACATCATTTTTGCTTATCTCCTCTTTGTTATCATCTGCTAGTATATGCTTCAACCCATGACAATAGAATATTTCTAATCTTTCCAATTGTACAAGACTCTGAGCAATTGCATGTGTGACGAGAGATGTTAGCTTTGTACATTCATACAATTCCAAGACCTTAAGACTGCACAAGTTCAGCTTCCAGACAAATAAGGTGCCATGCAGTTGTGGACATTCTTCTATATATAGCTCCTCTAACTTCTCAAAAAGGCCACTGGGAGGATGACCATGGTATAAAGATCTTAAATGTTCCATCCACTTAATACTTAGCTTACGCAACGCAGAAAAAGGAGTTCCAACCCGACTCAAATGATTGCCAATGTCTACCAAATGCTCTATTTCCTTAGAAGTGCATACCATAAGCTCAATTAGTTCATTCATTCCCCCAACATCTATTTCAAATATGTCAGGGATAATGGTTTTAGCACCTCCTCCTTGAACGTTTGCTATTAGTAGAGCCTCAGTTTTCTTAGCCAAATCCTTAACTGCTGCATTTTTTGTATCAAAGCAACTAAGAAATAAAGTTCTGCGACAATTGAGAAGCCTTTCTTCATATCCTACGAACATGGTTCCTAGATGTATATGATATCTTTGCAATGCCCTTGGGACACTAAACATGCTAAAGAGTTTGTAAGTGCTTTCATTGAACGAATCCCATTCTGATCTATAGTCATCGATGTACAGCTCTTCCAGCTGCAGATGTCCTCCAATCACTTCAAAAGGATTCCTTTCCATGTCGCATTCTGACAAATCTAACAATCTCAAGCTTGACAGTTGTGTAATCAGAACGTTAGGTAGTTCAAGGAATGAACATTTTCGCAATGTCAGACTTTCGAGTTTCTTTGGATCTCCCAAAAATGAGATGTCACCTAATTCCCAATTCTCAAGAAGTAGACAGCAAAGATTTTTCAATGATTGGAATTGGAATGAATTTATTAATAGTGGCCTCCTCTCAATGCCTTTATTGACAAGAAACAAAACTCTAAGCCTTTTCATTTCCTTGAAAATTTCATCTGAGACTTCTGAGTAAGTGTTTATGCATAAAAACTCAAGATTGGAACAATCCAATTGATATGGAAATTTCTCACACCATAGATATCTTAGTAATAAAGAGTATTCCACAGTCACATCCTTTTCCAATGCACATTTGATCCCCTTACCTTCCTCTTCTGCAATTAATAGAGCTACTTTGTGAATTAAGTCATGCATTTTGACACATTTTCCTTCACCAGCATCCAACAGCAAAGAAGAGCTTACGAGCTTAGTTTTAGCTGCACACACTTCGTTCCTTGCTCCTTCATACGAGTGAATTTCTCCAACCAGGCCCAGCCCTACTGCAAATCTGGTCAAATCTTCCATTGGAATTTCATATTCTTCGGGGAACATGCAACACAGCAAAAAAATTGACTTGGCTTCTTTCATGTCCAAATTATCATAACTTAGCTGCAGACACTTGTAAGGATTTTGCAAACCTTTTTCAATATTCAATGGTTTTGAGTTTTCCAATCTACCCAATGCAACCTTCCATTCCACTTCAGCCTTGCCTTTCAAAGTGCTAGCCACAGCTGTAATTAAAACAGGTAATCCTTCACACTCGTCCGAGATTAGTCTAGCCAAATGCTTCAAGTTATCAGAGGTGGCTTCAGATATTTGTGCTTGAATTTGGAAAAGATCCCATGCTTCCTCATCAGTTAAGAGTGGTAGTGAAATTATTCTTTGGCAGTCCATCCTAGTACAAACATTCTCCAATCGCGTTGTGACGAGAACCTTGCATCCCTTGTGATTTTTCCAAGAGGGAATCCCTATGGCCTCAAAATCAAGCGGCTCCCACACGTTATCCAAGATCAGAAGAATATTTTCTTCTTGAATTAATCTTTTGTGCAAGCGTTGTGCTCTTTGCATTTCTGTTTTTCCTTCCAACGCACACTCTAGCCAGAACGCAATATCTTCTTGGATCTTTTGAATTTCAACTGTACTAGACACAACCACAAAAATCACTTCTTCAAAAACATTCTTTTCCTTTGCTCTTTTTCCAATATCAATAGCCAATGTGGTTTTTCCACATCCTCCCATACCATACAATCCAATCATGTTAACCTTGTCATTTTTTAGTGCATTCACAAGTTGATCACAAGCATCTTGTCTACTGTCAAACTTCAAACATCTTTCTGAAGTAAAATATGCTACGCCAGGAAGTTTAGTAAGTCTTTCAATTTCTGCGTAGTTACTACCTTCTTTATTGTAGCTTTTAATCATCCTTTTTCTCTCTGATAACTGTCTGCCCAACTGGTATCGCCAAATCCAATTTGGACATTGCCCAAAACAACAGCTCTTGTTTGTCTTAGCCTTTTTGAGTAACTCCTCAACATTGTCAATGTCGTTGTTAGTTTGCTTCAACCATTTTTCAACTAATCCAGCAGTTTCTTTGGTTTGTTTCTTGGCTCGATCAATGCGGCCTTGAACGCTATTTCTTGTTTCGACAACTCTATCATTTTCATTTTGAAGCTCTTCAACCAGATTGTTGAAGCAACAAGGATAGCGTAATTCTTTTACTGCTCCGCACACCAAATCTCTTGTAACCGAAGATGCAAGGCCGCTCAAGAAATCGCCCATCAATTCACTCCACTAAATGCAATTTAACCTAAAAGATTCGTGTGAGTTTCGTCACTAAACTCTTTGAAACAAAAAAAAAAGGAACAAGAATCATTAACAGCTACTAACAATAACTCTGATTTTGTGATATGTGAATTAACACAATGATCCTTTTTATCATAATGTTATAAAGTTTGAAATTTTGAACACAAATATAAATAGACTTCATATGTGTTTTCTCTTTCCATTACAGTGATTCCTTCCTTCTACTTTGTTTTTCATTAATAATCAAATCCATTTCATGATCTAAATCAATTTCAATTTATTAGTAAAATATAAAATTACTTTTTTTCATAGCAACAAGGAGAAAATCTCAAATTCATCCAAAGTGTTGTTGATCTTTTGCAAGACATAATTATAGATAGATAAAAAAGCTAAATATTAAAATGATCCTACCACATGTGATGTTAATAAAAAAAATCTATAAACTTGAGCTAATTCAAAACAAAACAAAACAAAAAACTAGGTTATTTTAAATGTACCTTTGCTTATTATATTTGTGACTTCCAACACAAGCTTAAAGCTTCCTTCCATTCACATTATGAGAGGATAAGATTGGTTACCAATCATTCATTCATTTTAGTAAAGTCTTGGTCTTCCTCTGCTATTTATTATTCATTTATTTATATTACTAATTATTTTTTGCTGCATTATAATTTCCAATTGTTACACTAGACGTTGACCATTCGTCAACGGCATAATTTACACTCTCCGTCTCCAATTTTTTATCCTTTAAATATTGTTTTGTTTGTCCCAAAAATTTTGTTTTTTTAAAAAATAAGATGTAATTAATGATGTTTTTGTTTTTATACCCTAAAAAACTCATTTTTACTTAATAAATAAAAAAAAATATATAAATTTAAATTTATTATTTTTTAATATGTACGTCAAAATTTAAAATAACTAAAATGACGAAGGAAGTAATTTTTAGTAAACAACAATTTTATTCTCAAAACGAAGAATTAACTTCTTATTATTTTTTTCTTCTCGTTTTTAAATTTCGTCTTTTATCTTTTTATTATTCAATTTCGTACTTTATTATTTATTATTTTTAAACGCAAATTTGTATTTTATATTTTTAATGAAATTCAATTTAGTCATTTTATTTTTAGAGTGGACTATAAATTATATTTTTAATGAACACAACAATTTTATTAAACCGTAGTTATGCACTTGCACATTGCATAGCAGTGTTTCATCACAACAATTAAAGAAACCATGACCACTACTTTCAAGCTCTTTCTATAAAAGCTACACTCATCAAAGAGAAAAGTAGAAATTTCAGGTAATTAAAAGTCACCACAAAATTTCTGAAACTCCAAAACTTTCTCCTAAAATTATTGTGTGTTGCAGTGGTTCATATAATAACATCAATTTTACAAAAACTATTGAGTCCTTATAGCCACCGGAGGAAGGTTCTCTTTTATTTTGCATGCATAATGAAGGATACCCTTACTTCTATAATTCATATTTTTTATTGAAGATTGCATGTTTATTCACTCATGAACGAAATTTATGGCTCGAATTTGAAGAATTAATGCAAGTTCAATTTGGAGATAAACTAGAATCCTAACTCAATTTCTTATATTTGGGGATTTTAATTTTACACCCGGTGTCTATTTTATAAGTGAGTAAGAGTCATACATGTCAACCACGTCTCACATTTATAGACCAAAACCACTATTTATCCTTTAATTTTTCTTTTGCATTTTTTGGACAATAAGTTACCAATTAGCACAATAGTTTTCTCCATGGCCGTGGAATTGATGACAAATTCTAATTCTAATATGAAATCAAAAAATGCTTAAAATTCCAATGTCTTTTAGTAATAGACGTTAATGGTGATTATCATTTTTATGATTGAGATAGTGATTTAAATGATCTTGATTCAATAAAAATAAAAGAAAATAAATATGTATTTTGTACTCGTCATCAATCATATCACCTTCTTATCTTTAAAAACAAGGATTGTGAACTATTACTTTTAAAGAGTATCATCACTATCGTTACAATTTCTAATGATTTTTAATACAGATTCATAGTAGACAGATGAAGATGATCTACCGTATAAATTCCCTAAACTTAATATGCTAGAAATATGTAAAACTACTTTTATTCACCTGTGTTTTCTTTGGAAATACACATTTGAAGTGCAGAAAAACACAGTTTTTTGTTCAAAAGTATACATCCAGAAGAAAAAAACAACTATTTGTTTTTGAATTACTTCTAAGTTCTAATATATATGTGGGTTAACTCAGGCCCAAAATAACATATGTCAATCCAGTTAACTCATTTCTATTTAAATAAGGAAATTGTTAAATATACCCTTATATGGTACTGTACCCCTATAATTTTCTGTTTGGACATAAATACTCTTCGTAGCTTTCTTTTCCGTCACACCCTACTTTTTCTTATACAGCAAACTTAATTAGAATATACGAAACTTCAAATCTACGGTACACAAGTTTACAGGATACATTTTGTATATATTTTGAGTATTTTAAACCTCAAAACCATGGTATATGTTTTTTAAGAAAGTATATTTGTTTGTATCGAAAAAATATAGGGGTACCCTTCAACAGGATGTACAAGAAAACGGGAAGGTCAAAACTCTGGGCAAGGCCTTTTGCTTCTATTTTAAAATTGACACTTGCAATATCACCCAAATACACACTTATTACACAATTGATTGCAAATTATCATTTGAACATCGATACCAAGTCAATAATTTGTTTACAAGTTTGGTTTTGGAGGGCCATAATTAGCTAAACCTGACCAATTTTTGAGACATGTGTTATGTCTCGAAGAAGATATTTGAACATGTTTGAAACTGAAGGATCCAAACTTGCCATTCTTATTCTGAAATGACTAGGCAGAGGATATGCCAATACCTAATGCTAACACTGAGAGAAAACAATTGCCAAGGCACCAATACGTAGTGCTAGTAGTAATCAACCAGTTTGCATTAATGAAGAACATAGGAACAGAAGCAACACAATCAGGAAGAACAAATTTAACTCAACCAACCATATGGCCAAATATTCAGATTCCTCACTATGTGACACTAAAATTATACTAATAGTCTTCCATTATTCTTCCCATTTTGCACAAAACAGCTGGTCCATCGTCCTGAGTCTTGGCTATTGATGATAAAAGTTTCAAGATCTTGTTGGCTTTTTCTTTGAAGGAATGCTTCCTGTTGTTGTTGTCGTCGTCGTTGTAGTCTGAGCAGTACCTGGTTTGGTGAACCAGGTGGTATAGAGGAACTGTTTATGAGCTCCTACATGGTTGCAAACAAGACGAAGCTTCTGTCTCTCTCTCATCCATCTCAAAACTACTTTCATGTGATTCTTGCTCGTCAAATCTTTCAATCCAACTTCCTGTAAAAACATTCAAAATGATGATAACTCAATCAGTCAAAAGAAAATCAGAAATCCAACAGATGCACAAATCTATAACATTCGTAAGGATTCTGTCACAAGTACCAAAACATGTGTGCATATATAGATAGCAAGAAAATACTAGTTAGTCTGATTATTCTTTTTTAGGAGAAGCAATTCAAATTTGTAAACATTAATTAAAGTGAGTGATTCTGGTGCATAGTAAATTGTTATGATAGTGATATCCAATGTTCGACTCTTGATAAGTTTACATTCACCCTTCAAAGGAGTAACAATTTTCAATGACTTCAGAAATATGAGAAACAATAAACATCCACTATCCATTCTTGGATAAAGTCACTTCCCCTCCACTATACAAAGAAAGTCTCATGAAAAAATCAAATCCAGGAGAAATGAGCAAATATAGCTGATCATTTGAAGTAAAAATATCTCTTGGGAGTGAATACTTATTATTCCTTGAAACACTTGGGTGTATTACTCAAGTTTACAGGGTGATACACAGTAGATTGTTCTAAAGGACCTTAAATCCTTGCTCCTAGAATCCAAGAAGGGGTTTTTGGTTTCTAAATTACAAATTACATAACTCACTACCCTACCAGTGTAGTGTTTTTCAAGTTTCTCCAAAATATTGTAATATTGTCTAAACTATAAAATAGTGAACAAATTGTTGGAATATCTCCTTAGACATAAACAACAGATTCCGATATATGTAAATTCTTGTGTCCTGTTACTTCCAATGTAGTGTGTGCATTTTTTTTCAAACATCCTACTCACTAATCTTCTCCTATGCATAAAATGTGGAAAGATCCAATTTTGGCCATACGTAAGTTAAAAATAAAACAAAATTACTACTTTTTTGTCTTAACCTTCCGATTCCTAGGGACAAGAAACCCTTATAATCCAGAATTCGGTAGTTAAGCAAGTAAAGTCTGACCAAATATTGTTCCATACACGTTCGAACTCACGCACTACAAATTTACTACTTTAAATACAAATAAAGTTGACTAAAATAATGGAATCAAAGTGGAATTCAAAAATTATATTGGAAAATGAAGAAACATCATGTGTGTGCAATTTATTCATGTATAAAATCATAATGCAGCGATAATTTGATTAAATAAAGTAAAACAAAAAGCATAGATTGATTGATTGATAAATTGGAGAGATTTTGAAAAATTGATTGTTACCTTGACACGTTCCCATGTGTTACCAACGGTGATTGGACCATGCTCCTTAACGATATCAAATAAAGCCCTCGTTATTGTTTGTCGCTGTTCCGGCGGCGTTGTAAGCGTTACAGCTCCCATCTTCGGCTTCAGCTTCTTCGCTACATTTCTAATCGCAGTTCCAAACATTTCTCTACTCAAACCCTAATTTCTCACAACTCTATTTTTTTTCTATTGTATATTCTGGCCTGCAAAAATTAACATTACAATTACTTGATTAATATCAATGAAATTAATGAATTAACACATTTCATTTTTCTTAATAATAATTAGATATGTTACGTATATGATGACATTACCTTGATTTAGTTGTGTACTGTATTCGTCTTCTTCACTTCACTCTTGTCTGTGCAATGATACCAAATTGCATTTAGGGTGGACTGGTGAATGGGCTGGGCTGGCCCGGCCCATGTAATTGTATTAGTATCATAGTTATTATTGGATAGGAATTGCTATTTGCACACATATGTTAAGGGGGGGTGGATTTGCGTGTGTTGGTATGAAATGATGAATTGGGAATACTTTTTTTTTTTTTCAAATATTTTAACTCAATGCAATGTGAAATCTTCGGTTTAAATATTTGTTTAAGTTTAAAAGTCTCTAATAAAAAGAAATTTACGTAATATTTCATCTGTCTCACAATAAATATCACTTTAGTATAAATAATTTGTCTCAAAATAAATATTATTTACAATTTTAGTGATATTCTAAAATAAATAAAATTTACAACTTCAATCATTTCGTTTACAATTATATATGGATATTCTAAAATAAATAAAATTTTATGTCCAGCATTTTATTCTCTTGCAAAACTCTGTTTTGTGATATATATTTTCTCATAGTTCTTTGATAGTAAACGAGTAAAACCATTTATATATTTGGTGTAAAATTATGGTTCACCAATAATAAAATACCCACGTATCACTATACAATTTACAAATTGAATAAAGTATTATAATTACTTAATAAGAAACAAAAGATAAAATAATTGATGGACATACATATTTAGTAGATGTCTTACCCCTAACTTGGGAGTTATACATTGAAACTCTCTTCTTCTCTCCATCATGATTTAAACACATACTGTACAAAAATTATTGATAAAATTATTTTTATTTTCAGTCATTTATTAATATATGTGAAAGGATGAAAACGACCTTTATTATAAGAGAGTGTATATCAGACGTTAATAATATGATTCGACTTATCATCGCTGGTTCAGCAAAATACTATTAATCATTTTAATATGCTTATAGTTAGACTTATGATAGTAGTAGTCCTGCTATTTATCTCCTCACTCAATACCATCCTTCATCATCATTGACCCGAGGACTTTTTAGGAATTGACTATAAATTCAATGTATTTTATGCAGTGTCGTTGTATATATGCTTTAGTAGTGTAATCCCTCCTACGGTAAAATATAATTAACTTCGAGTTAATAAAAGTTATATAATTGAACTATGTATACCAATTACCAAATACATCCATATTTATCGATAGAAAGTTATTTATATTTAAGAGGAATTGAGATAAGAAAATTTTAATTATTTTGTCTCGTAATAAAAAATAAACGTTAGATTTGTAAATTTTAAATTCAATATTTAATAATATTATTAGAAGAAGTTAAATATAATTTTTTTTATAAATATTTAAAATATTTAATTTTTTTATCTTAAACTAAGTTATGGTCCTCTTTTTATAAAAAGTAAAAAATACTAAAATGTGTTCTTGTAATACTTGTTAATGATAAAAATTATAAATTTTATTTTTTCTATTTTTTTAACATATATTTGCTATCCATAAATATATGTAGGGTACAAAAGGGCCCCATTGGTCAAGTTATGATGTCCTGATGAATCACGACATGCTGGAGCCCACTTCGGGTCGACTCAATGATAAAATTAAGAGATGTCTAAATAATTTTTGTTATCTAGTGTTACACAAGTATTCAATTATATAAATATTAAAATAGTATTAAAATTTGATGAATTTTGTTGATAAAAATTTAGTTAATTAATAAATGTCAATATTATTGAGATGAATATTTTATTTTATATTGAGATCGAAAATTTAACAGTTGTAAATAAGTTTCAAGTAATGTTTACTATTTTATCTATATACAAAAAAAAAAAAAAAGTAATAGATTTTATTTTTTTTCTCTTAACTTTCCAATTCTCAAAAAAATGAATTTGTATGATTTAGA
>JBBPBP010009778.1:45731855-45762823 GCA_037974735.1 Cicer chorassanicum
TTTAGAGTTCAATTTAGTGATAATTAAAGTTTGAGATGATGTATTTTTGAAAATAATTAAATGATTATCTTTTGTTATTTTCATTGTTTCATAAAATAAAGACAAGTGTTCATTTCAAAAGTGTCCTTCTTTTATTGAGAAATAAAATTAACAAAAAAATTTAAAATTTAAAATATAAATTATTTTCGCAAAGTAAACTAAAACTCATTTATCCTTTCCAATGATAGTTATCTTAGTTACACCTTTTATTTATCTCTATTGCTCCTTACAGATTTGAAAGAAGAAAAAAACAATATTTGAGATAAGATAAAATTTGCATGATTGTCTCATTTAATTTCTTGTGTGTGTTAATCATATGATATATAGGAGAAATGTACTCTAATCATTTAGAGTTCGATCAAGTAAAAATTAAAGTAAGATCGACAATGTCCTTAAGTCATAGTTCAATTGATAAATATCGATATTGTTGGATTGATTATCATATATCAAGTTCGACCTAATACATTGCGTATGAATTTTTAGTTGTAATTATATCATCTATCTAAAGACAAAAAAAAAGAAAGATCAATAATCATTTCAACTGCAATGTCATCTAATATGTTTTTTTTCAATAGACATAATATCATCAAAATCTATAAAATATAAGAAATTTGTTTACTTTGCAAAAACATTTCACAAAATATATTAACTTTTACTTATTAATAAGAAGTTAAGAGACTTTTCAAGTAAACAATTATCTACATTTTAAAAATTATAAAAATGTCCAAAATTACTTTCATTATTTTCAAAAATCCATATTCATTAACTAATATTTTATCTTATATCCATAATAGAAAATCACTTCAAAAGAGATTGGGTAACTCAATTTATTTGAGTTAAGGGTTGAAGGTAGGAGTGCATAAAAGACGGGTTATGTCGAGTTTAGTGTGTCCCTTATCCGGTCTCAATATTTGAACGGACCAAATTTTAGACTCTAGCCCGTTCCATAATCCGATCAAACCGATGAGTTGTGAGTTCATTAAGGACGAGACGAAATAAAGACAAGACGCCAATAGTAATCTTTAAATTCTTTTTTAGAAAAAACAATTAAATATCAAATAACTTATAACAAGTCACATATTGATACCACTTGTCAATTCATTCAAGAGTAGTAACTCATAACATTGTTTTACAAACTCTAAATTACTAAGTTAATGATATGATTGATAATTTTTTTTAGAGAGAGTGAATCAATAATAACAAAAAATAATAATTTGTCAAAGTAATTTGAGATGAGATAGGTAATTCGAGAGACAACCCGAACCTAATCGTTTTTTTACCTTGTTTTGTCTTTATTGTTTTGTCTTTATTTTATTTTTTTGGGATCAGAATCATTCCATTGCTTACGAGTTAATCAGGGTTTGTAGATCAGACCGAACCTTATACACCCTTAATTGAAGGAGTAACAATTTTAAAGGAGTAACCAAAGATTTAACTAAAGACAAATGACTACATGTATTAAGTCCATAATTAAATATTTGGCAACTATATTCCGTTAACATGTATACTAACTATACTAATGTTTACCTATTAAAAAAAATAATTCACTTCACAAATATCTTCCTAAAATTAAATAAATACACATTTGAAAAAAAAAATAAAAACACAAAGATATCTTCAAAAAGTTAACGAGACTTAATATCTTGATTAACCAAATCCTAGAAATAAACAATGTTATGTAAAAACCAAAAAGTGATGAGTTGATTTTAGAGTGAATGAATGAGATATAGAAACATGCATAAGAGAAGAAGGGGGATGGATGGATGAGTGATCAAAATGTGTCACGTGGAGTTGGATGAGTAAAGTAATGAGGGGCGCGTGGCTTTATGACGCAATTGAGTCGCGTGACACATTAACGCAAAACATGCAATTCTGAGCAGAAAAAGAAAAAGCTTCTTCTATCCCTAAAAACAACTCTCATCACTTCTCTCTCTCTCTCACACACACACACACAAATGTGGAATTTCTTCTTCTACTACTTCTTATTTTTATAATTTTAACTTCAATTTTTACTCGTACAAAGTGGTAAGCATATATATTGTTTTACTTTATTTTTCTTCTTTAATTTTGTTTTTCAATTTCCCTAAAAAGTTAAGTATTTGAGATCTCGCAATATTACCTTCCATCTTAGTGTGTTTGTCTAATTTTCTCCTTGTCAATTCGACCCTTTATCATTTTCCTATATATATATATATATATATATATATATGTATATATATTTTAATTTTGGTGTTTATGATGATGTGTTTGGTTTTTGTTCAGGTGTAATTTGGGGAAGTTTGATTTTGTGAAATGAACAAAGGACAGTCACCGGAGCCTCTTGATTTCTTCATCTGGACTGTTGAGGTTCATTATTTCATTCATTCACTCAATTGAATTTAATTTTTTTTAATTGTTATTGGTATTTTGTGAAGGAAAAAAATCATGATTTATAATATATTTTTTTTATATGATTTGTACTTTATTAATCTTATAATCAGATCTTGACTACATACTAACTTTGAGTTGAACTTGCTGTATAATATTTATTTTATTATTTAATTTATTTTTTTAATATAGTTTTGTTTTGTGTTGGAATTTGACATCTACCATATTAAGATAGTCTAATTAGGTGTTAAACATAATACTAATTGTTGTGTATTTATGTTTCCTTTCCATACTTAATTAAATTCTGACAAATTTGAAGTAGAAAGTTTTGGTTCTTATATATATTTTTTTCTTTAGACAAAACTTAAATTAACTAGTTAAATATGAGAAAAAATGAATTCTTAAGATTTTCTCTGTTGAAAAGTTGAATACAATACTGTCAATGGGGAAAATGGTGGATGATGTTCAAGTCATTCTCCATTTAGGGAAATAATTTGCTACACTTGTTTGTGAAATTGAATCTCGCTGCCTTTATTAAACTATAGTTTATGTTTGTGATCACAAGTTATCTGGTTTTAGAATTAATTCCCGATTAATGACAGACAACTTTCTTCAGTTGGACACTCGCAGTTTGTATTATCATTTAAAAACCGAGGTTAACATTATTTTCTCTAACAAAATAATAATTAAATAGTTTTTTAGTCCCCCGCTGTATGGTCGACGAGTTCTCATTCCTCCAGTTAAGTTATCAATATGCATCTTTCTGAGATATTTGCAATAAAGTCTTGGTAATATAGAATGTGACACTAAAGGTTAATTTATTATCTGTCTTGGTTATGCCCTTAGTCCCGTCTTTATCGGTGATATGGCAAGCTTATGATTTATCCTCATCACTGCATTATGTGCGTCAAGATCTCAAGATAGCAGCATGATTCTGCATATGTATTTTTAAATGTTTAAGCACTTGCTCATCATTTCATAGGTCCAGATTGTACAATGTAATTGATGCTCTATTCCTATTTCCTAACGACTGATATAACATTGTAATCTTGGGAATGCTTCTACTATGTAGTTTTTTTTTTTAGAATTCATTTGTGTTACTGAATGTTTGTGAATTGCGCGTATTAATATTCATAAAAAAATTGTGCATATTAATAAGAGCTATGTTGGCTAGGATTGAATCTCGGGGGATTTAACCCTTTGAGACTATACAAAATACAAACTGTATGTTGCTCATCTTTTGTGTGTTTTATCAGGATGTTGGCATGTGGCTGGAGACTATAAATCTTGGTGGTTATCGCCAAATTTTTAAGGAAAATGGTGTTAATGGAGAATACCTGGAAGGGATGTCTATGTTCACTACCGAACAGATCCTTCGTTTCATAAGACGTTGCCACATGAAGTGGGGAGACTTCATCACATTGTGCAAGGAATTGAGACGGATTAAAGGTTTCCCTCTCTTCCTTGAACAGTAAAAAGACTAAAACATGCCATTAACCTCTTATTTGTTTTTTTTTACCAATCTGTTTTGTGCTCTTCACCTAATTAGGTAAGACTGGGACATCATTGTTGTGACAATCTGTTTCATTTCATGCCATTTATGAAGCCTAGATACTCCAAAATTGCTAAAATTTCGGTTTCATACTTTCATATCCGTATCCGATATGTATGTATCCAAGGATTATCCCCCAAATTTTTTTTAAAGAAAATATTGATCGATAAATTTGGGATACCTCTTTGATACTTTAGGATTCAATTGAATAGTTAACTATTGAACAAAGTCAAGACTTGTTTTAAAGACAACGATTTTTTTTCCCTGATACTTTGACATTGGTTAGGGAAAAATACATTTGTGACATATTTACAAGGAAAAGAACATTTTTTTATATGAATAAGAGAGAGATATGATGTCTTTGTTTTTTTGTTATGAGCATAAGTATCTTTTTGTTAGTTGCGATCATCATCTACATATATATAGTTATACATTAATAAAAAAAATTCAATGTCTCTTTACAGATATTATGCATTTATGTAAAGCATGCATATTACTTTAGAATTTTGTGTTGATGCATGCATGTAGACCATATCTTCTATTTAGTTTTTAAGAATTATCCTGTATTCCCGTATCCGTATGTATCAAGTATTTGGGCTTCATAGCATTTAAGCAATCTTACGAAACATGAATATACTATATAAGTGATTGAAGTACATGTTTATGCTATGTTTGAATATCTAATGACAAGATGGATATAGAATGCAATGAATTAAATTATCATGCACCGTAGTTTGGATATTTTATTTTATGATAGAACATATTAAAGATTCCATTCCATTATTTTAAAGTGTATGGAATAGTTAAAAGATTGAAATTGATATCATGTATCTATTATTGGTACAATTGTCACTTTGATAGAGACAATTATTTTCAGGTTCTCTTCTTGAACATGTGACATGTTTAATGGATAAGGAGACATGAAATATTCATATGCTTCTTCAATCTTCTGTTTTGTTGTATTGTAACTTTTTATGCAAGAAGATAGATAATACTTTTGTGTTTTGCATATCTGTTATATGCCCCTAACTTAATGTGTGTGATTGTTGACGTCTGTAGTGGCTTGTCTGAAAGGCGAGCAAAAGGTGCGGCGGCCGTGGTGGGCGCCGGCATGCCTATCTACAGTGTTCTTAAAGGTTGCAAAATCCAACAGACAATCAAGAGTTGTTTCATTGAAGCTGGAACCATGATGATTACTACACAACCTCTGCATGTGTCTACATATAGCAATTTTCTCTTTGCCTAGAAAACAGAATATAGGAAAAAAACTATTTTTAGCTTTTTTCTTTTTTTAATTTCAATTCCAAAGCGTGGTTGTTTATTCTCCTCTGGAGAAATCTTCTTATGTAGAAGGTCCTATGTGCACTAATTCCTGGTGCTGTGTAATTATGTATTCCCTCCTATATGAACATAAATACAATATATATGTTGTTTTCTTCAAGTTCAATTCAAATATCTGTTTTCTACATTCCAACCACACTCAAAGTGGAGAGTAACTGCTATATTGTGTATTGGTCCATTAATTTCCTTAGCTAAATGATTTGTTATTTGGCAATAATAGTTTAATTTAACTAGAATAAATTATACTTTTGGTAGTTTAAATTATTTTTAGATTTTATTTCAGTTTCTTAAATTTTTTAGTTCAATTTTGTTTCCTTATCTATTTTTAGATTTTAGTTTGGTTTCTACATTTTTTCTTCTTTTCAATTAGCCCTTTAAGATACAAATATTAAAATATATTAGTCATTTCTATCAATTTTTCATTCGAATTTGTCAAATATATTATATTTCACTTTTTCTTTCTTACGGCCTGTTGATTCAAACGCATAATCACTAATAATATGTAATACTAATGTAGGAAATATTTGATAATTGTGCATTTGAACAACTATTGGATAGACACAAATATAATCCTCTTTGTAATTATTTAGTGAGTCTTAAAATCTTCTCTACTTTTAAACCGGAGTATTATCCTTCTACTCTAAATTTTGTTACAATTTTTTCACAAACAAAAGTATATGCAATAAAATAAAAAAAAATGTGAAATTTATATCTGTTTATTATATATTTTTAAAAAATAATTTTGATATTTTATAATTTAAGTATTTTTGAAAAAATTAAAAGTTGTGTTGTGTTTATTTGTCACATTAAAAATGATTTTTTTATTAGAAATTAATTATATAAGAATGAATTTTTTGAATTGCTTTTATTTTTTTTTCTCAAAATATCAATTTTTAAATAAAATTTAAATTTATCATTTTTTTTTAAATCGTAAAAACAAATACACACTTTCAAAAATGATTATTTTACGGAAAAAAAAGTGTATGAATCGAATTGAGGTTTGATGATTCAGAAAATGGAAAAGGCTAAAGTCACCTATGTTCTTCCTTCTCCCATTCAAATCCTCTCTTCCATAGTTGACTAGTAGTAGTAGTAGCTGAGTTGAGTGTGACTGTAACTAAAAACCCTCCATAAACCCTAAATTCTGAAGCAACCATGTTTTCATGTGGAACGAAGAAGAACAATGCCAGAGATCAAACATTGTTTGATTCTCCAGTTACTCCTTCATCTCACCGCCGAGTCTCCTTCAACGACAACGCCATCCCTAATCGTCCTCCCTCCGGCACTCCTGCTCCTTGGACGACTCCTCGCTTATCTGTTCTTGCCAGGTCTCTCTCTCTCTCTCTCTCTTATTCCGTTACTAGATTTTCTGATTAATTTGAATTTTTTGTATGCTTAGGGTTCCTCAGGTCAATAGAAATGGAAAAGAAGATAACGCTGATTCAATTCAACCTGTTTTTGTTTCCGAGTTTCCTCCTCTTGTTCGCGATCAACAATCCACCTCGTTGCACAAACGAGTTCCCTGTGAGAATTATTGCATTAATTAATTAATTAGCATGTGTAGTGTTTGTAGTTCGCTTTTGCTAGTTTCACAGCTGTTTTTTATTTTTTATTTCAGTTACACCGAAATAGGTTACGTGAACTCAGTTCAACTTGACGAATGTGGTAAATTAAGTTCACATAGGATAAGTGAAGTCAGTTCAGGTAACCTATTTGGGTGTAACTGGAAGAAACAAAGGTGAAACTAGCACCAATGTTTGTAATTTTGTAATCCTTCATTGCTTAGGAGTTTTTGTTGTTTTTTTCGATATGTGATGTAACTTTTGATGATTTTGTATATATATATGATGTAATGTTGTGATGCAGTTGAAGACTGTGGGTTTGGTGGGATTGACAAGAGTACATCACTTGCTTGGATTATTAGTGGAAGCAAGGTGTTTGTTTGGAATTACTTGTCGCCTGCGTCTTCTATGAATTGTGTTGTTCTTGATATTCCTTTGAATGATGCGGATGTTGCCAATAATGATGCTGGTAATTGGTTGGTTTCTGTGGTTAATTGTGATAGTTCATCTTTTGGAACGAATAAGGTTGCAAAACATTGTAACTCTGTCGCGGTTGTTTTGTGTAATAGAAAGACTCGGGCTGTTATATACTGGCCGGAGATTTATTCTCAGTCAGGTAATGCTCTGGTTAGTAGTCTTGCGTCTTCTGATGAGTATGAGGCTGTCGGTGAGAAAATGTCATTCAGTAGGCAGACACGACAAAGTAAGCCGGGAACTGGTTTGAATGGATTGAACGAGTTTAACTCTGTGATTGCTTCTGCGGTTCCCGGTTGTAGCTTTGCTTGTGTTGCATTTGCGTGTAGCTCAAATGGAGAACTTTGGAAATTTGAATGCAGTCCTACTGGCATTCGTCGAAGGAAAGTATATGAAAATATCGTGCAGTTCCCTCTCAAAGGGGGTGATTCGGGTAAACTCGTGGGCAACAAAGGGTACCCGAGGTCGCTGACATGGCGTTTTCCACATCATTCTACTAAGGAATCAAATCGGCAGTTTTTGGTATTGACAGACTGTGAGATACAGTGTTTCAGAGTAGAGTTTAGTTCTGATATGCATGTTTCAAGGCTTTGGTCTCAGGAAATCGTTGGAACAGATGCTGAGCTTGGCATTAAGAAGGATTTGGCAGGTCAAAAGGGAATCTGGCCTCTTGATGTGCAGGTAGATGATCATGGTAAAGTGATCACCATTCTTGTTGCAACCTTTTGTAAAGATAGGATTAGCAGTTCAAGCTACATGCAGTATTCTCTTCTAACCATGCAATATAAATCAGGAATGAATGTAGTAGAGAGTACAAATGAGAGGGTTTTGGAGAAAAAAAACCCTATTGAAGTGATCATCCCAAAAGCTAGAGTTGAAGATGAAGACTTTTTATTTTCCATGAGGCTTCGGATAGGGGGAAGGCCGTCAGGGTCGACAGTCATAATATCTGGGGATGGAACAGCAACTGTATCTCATTATCATAGAAATGCTACACGACTCTATCAGTTTGATTTACCCTATGACGCTGGAAAAGTACTTGATGCATCAGTTCTTCCTTCTGCAGATGATTATGAAGAAGGGGCATGGGTTGTATTAACTGAGAAAGCAGGAATATGGGCAATACCAGAGAAGGCTGTCATACTTGGAGGGGTTGAACCACCTGAGCGGAGCTTGTCACGCAAAGGCAGCTCAAATGATCGATCTGCACAAGAAGAGATAAGAAATCTTACATTTACAGGTAATTTTGCTCCTAGAAGGGCTAGTTCTGAAGCATGGGGTACTGGAGATAGACAAAGGGCAGCTTTGAGTGGGATTACACGTCGAACTGCACAAGATGAAGAATCAGAAGCTTTACTAAATCATTTTTTCAATGAGTTTTTATCATCTGGGCAAGTTGATAGCTCTCTTGAAAAGCTAGAAACTTCTGGTTCATTTGAAAGGGATGGAGAAACCAATGTTTTTGTGCGGATGAGCAAATCAATCATTGACACCTTAGCTAAACATTGGACAACAACCAGAGGTGCAGAGATTTTGTCCATGGCCGTTGTTTCCACCCAACTCTTGGAAAAGCAGCAGAAGCATCAAAAGTTCCTTCATTTTCTTGCTTTATCCAAATGCCATGAGGAGCTGTGTTCTAGGCAGAGTATGAAATCCGTGATCTATTCTCCAAAAGTTCATTTTTTGATTTAATCTTCAAACCACTCCTTTCGCAATACTACCATATCCAACTAGCTTATCTGCTTCTGTTTTTAGCTGGTTCTTCCATCATGTTCATGGTTTAGGTAGAAATTAAAATAAATGAGCTACCTAATAGTAATAATTGGCTGCTGTTTATTATAGATTTTCAAATGGTAAAATAATCTTATTTCTTGGGAAACTTTCTTGTGAATTATGCTGTAAATAACTGTAAGGGGTGTTTTTTTCATTGATCGCGTATTTTTCTATATGGACTATACCAAATAGAAGCTTAATTACCACCTTGTCTGCTCCTCTGTCTTCATAGTGTAGTTACGTGTATAGAGGATTAATTAACTTCTCCCATTTGCCTTTCATGCTAGATTTAAAAGCAATATAAACTTAAATAAGAGAGGAAGGGAGTGAATAAATGAATAAAACAGGTTGTTGACTAGATGATTTTTGTTTAGACTTTACATATGCATGTGGATTATGAATTCTGGTTGTCATAGATTGGGATGTTATGTGAGAATAGTTTGTGATTGAACAAATGATTTTGTTTTCTGAGCCATTTTTTAGATTGATTGAACAAATTAAGGTTTTGAAATAAGTAACTATAGGTGCGGGAAACAATGAAGAAAAAACATGTAGTGGACAATAGGTAGACGTTCCATAACTAAATAATGTTTTCTCAATTGCCAGGACATGCCTTGCAAATTATCTTGGAGCATGGTGAAAAGTTATCTGCAATGATTCAACTGAGGGAACTGCAAAGTCTGATTAGCCAGAACCGTTCAACTAGTGTTGGATCCTCAAGTTCTAATGTAGATATTCAAATGTCAGGTGCCCTTTGGGACATGATACAGTTAGTTGGTGAGAGAGCTCGTCGGAATACTGTCCTCCTGATGGATAGAGATAACGCCGAAGTGTTCTACAGTAAGGTTTCAGATCTTGAAGATTTCTTTTACTGTTTTGATGCAGAGTTGGAGTATGTTATAAGACCAGAGCATCAGTTTGCAATCCAGATCCAGAGGGCATGTGAACTCTCAAATGCATGTGTTTCCATAATTAGGACATGCTTTGACTATAAGAATGAGAACCGATTATGGTATCCACCTCCTGAAGGTTTAACACCTTGGTATTGTCAACCTGTTGTCCGTAAGGGGATATGGAGTGTTGCTTCTGTCTTACTTCAGTTGTTAAATGATACATCTGGGCTTGATAAAACAGCAAAACTGGAGTTATATAATCATTTAGAAGCACTAGCCGAAGTGCTACTTGAGGGATATTCTGGTGCCGTTACTGCTAAAATTGAGCGTGGAGAAGAACATAAAGGTCTATTAAATGAATATTGGGAGCGACGGGATGCGCTACTTGAATCACTTTATCAACAAATCAAAGAATTTGAAGCTACTCATAAGGTTATTTTTCAATTTTGCTTACCTTATCCTTGCAACCACGGTGTGAAATATGAGTATATTTTTCAATTATTTACTTTTGCAGGACTCTATTGGAGCAGCTGAAGAGTGGAATGAAGAAGCCACAATGAAGGTTACTTCGCATCTGCTATCAATTGCTAAACGACATGGTTGCTACGAAGTTATGTGGACTATATGCTGTGATGTAAATGACTCAGAGTTACTGAGAAATGTTATGGTATGAGTATGGTTTCTCCTTTTGTATTGCTTTTGTTAATTTTTTTCCAGATATTTGCATAGATAAAATTCTTAGCATAGCGATCCAAAGTTTTTGTTATGGATAGTAATCTAAGGTAGAATTGGGTTTCACTGCAAAGAAATATCTGCAGTCCTAAGACTGAAGTCCGCAAGGAAACAATAACAGTCCATTCCATAGCTAGAGTTTATAGTTTTGACAGTCAATGCTCCTTAAATATCTCTTCATTTTGGTCCAACCACAAACCCCAAAGTGCTGTCAAATTCACTGAGCTCCACTTCATAAATTTCGTTCATTTCATTTAAACATGTAAATATTGTTTGAAAGAGCTTCCAAAGAAAGACCATGCATCAATGTTTACCAATCACCAGGTATACCAAAAACCTTACACTGCATTCCTCGCCATTTTACAGTCCTGAAAAGGTGCCTTTTCATGCAGCTCCTGAAATGAGTCACTTGTATTCATCTAAATAAGTTGTTTATATGTATACCACTTAAACTAGCAATGTTAAATAGAACCGAAGCCTTTGATACAAAATTGGGCTGTCGAAAATGATAGTCTATGATTTCTATTTGATGGTATTTGATCTTAAAGATTCTATATGTACTACTGCTGCCTGTTTTTAAGAAGTGTATTCTTGCTTATTCTTGATACTGTTGATAACTACTCTCAGATGTCTGCTTTCATCAAATGTTTTTCCCCTCAATATTGTCCCCGTGGTTTGTGTGCAGCATGAGAGTTTGGGACCTACTGGGGGATTTAGTCATTATGTTTTTAAGAAACTTCATGAAAGCAAACAATTCTCTGAGTTGTTAAGGCTAGGGGAAGAATTTCCAGAAGAACTGTCCATTTTCTTGAAGGAGCATCCAGATCTTCTTTGGCTTCATGATTTGTTCCTTCACCATTTTTCCTCTGCTTCAGAAACACTTCATACATTGGCTCTTGCACAAAATGTGCAGTCTACTGCAGTTACTGAAGAGAAAGAACAGGTGCATATGAAGTTGAAACTGACAGATAGAAAGAATCTTCTATATCTATCTAAGATTGCAGCCTTTGCAGGTATTTAGTTTTTCATGCCTTATGCTGATTATTTCCTTTCCTCATACTATTTTTTATTTCTCTAGATGTTTTCATTATGTGATAGATAGTATTGTCAGATTTTGGGATGTTTTTGTTCTCCATGTGAATTGAAGATCATCTCCATTTGCTACTCTACTTAGATATTTGGTTATCTGGCTGCTGTTAGGTAGCCCTACCCATTCCATTAGTTACCCAATTAAAGAGTTATTTAAATTTAGTTATGGTTGGAGAGGTTAGGATATGAAGATAGATAGATATATATAATATATAATACATAAATAACAGGAGGGCAAGTGAAGGGGAGCATCCGGAGATTGAGTGGAAGATCCTTCTAGTTCTTTAGTATATTTTTAAAAAATAAAATAAAATTGGCGGAGTTCATTCCTCTTTATTGGAATAAAGACCCGGTTCCTATCCATAGCATGTGGGGCTTTTGGAAGTATGATAATAGATCACATTGGCATAATGGCAGCAGCTTTGTTGTTCACTTTTGCTGATGGTTGGGAATTGATGGAACACAGCCTAGAAGGTTGAAAATCTTTTATTTGCTTCTCCAATAAATGTGCTCCTGTGCTTACGTCATGGGCTATGCCGCTTACTATTCATAGATAAAACAAAATTCGTCACATTCCTTAAGCATTTACTTAACATATACTTTATATATGATTGGTTAGCCATTGATTTATATCATGTTCACCTTTAGATCTAGTTTTTAAATCACTGGAAAAATATTGGTCTTTTATTTTCAGACCGTAATTTTTCTAATCTGTATGCAACATTTCAATAGTAAATTCCTAATAAAGTGCATTTATGATAAATACTATTACCTTCTCTTGTTCACCAGCTGGTAAAGATGCTGGTACTCAGGTGAAGGTGGATCGCATTGAGGCTGATTTGAAGATTCTAAAGTTGCAGGTAAATTTGAGGATAATTGAAAGTTACCTTCTCTTTGTCTTGATTGCATTTATCATTACTCATTGTGAATAGTAGACATTAATGAAACTTGGACTTCATAAAGCCAAAGCCAAAGTTTGAGAGCTAACTTGCTATGTTTAGAGAATAAACATGAGCCTGATGCAAAAATGCTTTGAGTTTTCAATTAAAATCATGTCTACCGAGTCCTATAGGTGTTAGGTAACCCCCCCAACCACCCATTCAGTTTGTCACGCGATAAGGTAGTTTTGGTTGAAAATAATTAGGTTAAGTTTGAGGGTTAGGCTGTAATGTATATGAAGAAGAGGAAGGGATTGAAGGAAAATTATCTAGTCATTTGAGAAAGTGTTGGGGCCTTTGAACATAGGTTTGTCAAATCCTTAAGATCTACCATCTATACTGTAATTAAAGGGAATTCTTCCCTAAATTTTCTAATAGTATGTTGGGTTCTTATCAATTGGTATCAGTTCTTAATAGACTTTTTACAATGAAATTGTCTGCCTAAAGGCAGATGAAGTCTTGTGACTGTTTTATGCGCCACTTGTCTTTTGAAATTAGTATTTGCTTTGGATCATGAGAATTTGCCGCACCATGCACTAATAGATAAACCTTGTCACATCCATTTAAGAATCCTTTTCATATATTTTTTACTAATACACTTAGCCTGCAGGAGGAAGTAATGAAACGTCTTACTTCTCTTGAAGATAAGCAACTTGGTGATGATCAGCTGCTTCATCCTGAAGACTTGATTAAATTGTGCTTGGAAGGTGAAGAGCGAGAGCTTTCGTTGTGGACATTTGATGTCTTTGCATGGACCAGTTCTTCGTTCCGCCAGACCCACAGAAAACTTTTGGAGGATTGCTGGAAGAAGGCTGCCAGTCAGGATGATTGGAGTAAATTCCATGATTCATACATGGTTGAAGGATGGAGTGACGAGGAAACCCTAGAGAGCTTGAAAAATACTATAATTTTCCAGGCTTCAAGCAGGTGTTATGGACCCCAAAGTGAAACCTTTGAAGAAGGGTTTGACCAAGTATTGCCCTTGAGACAAGAAAACATGGAGACTTCTACTTTGGGGGATATGAGCTCTTCAGTTGAAACAATATTGATGCAGCACAAAGATTTTCCAGTTGCTGGTAAGCTGATGCTAATGGCAGTCATGTTGGGTAGTGAGCACCGTAGTGATAACAGAATAGAAGAAGGGCCTTCTCCTATGGAATAGTTTGGCCAAAGATCATTTCTAACCCGTAATACAAGCTGCTGCAGGTTTTGTGCTATCATGACATGTGAAATACAGGTCTCGTGTTCGTTCCTCATTCTATTTATTGCATTTACACTTTAACCCTGGATGATGTTGATAGTGGTGCTGGGTAGAAGTTATGGTACAGAGCACATTTACGCCAGTATCAAAAGTCAAGAGAAAGGGTTAAATGTAAAAGAATTTGTTTCTTGTTTACCATTTTAACACACCATTACTTAAACATGGCGATGAAATGACGAGCATGAACTGAAATGATGGCTTACTATTGATCAAATTTAATGTACTTTGTCTTTTACCAATTTTTGTCTTTATTTTCATTATAAGTTGTCAACTTCAAACAAGCAGTACAAGTTACAGTTGTCCATTTTAACTCCAACAATTATTATTATTATTACTTTAACTCCATCATCATCATCATCATTCCAAAGCAGTAAGTGTGATAACGATGTAATTAAAATGTCACTCAAATAACTTTGATATTGGAATTACTGAAAGTGGATAAACTAGTTATCTCTAAATAACATCAAATGTTTACTCTGCAAGTCAATGTGTAGGAAATAATTGAAGATTCATATGATGCAAGTAAGCATCACCTAAACGGGTATATATACCTAACATAACTAAATGAAGTTGCCCTGACACTAACGCTCAAGGAAATGTCATACCTATTAGTGTTAGGAACATCATAAATGGAAGACCCAAATAAAGATAGAACCATGGTTGTGGGGTAGACTCTGGAGAATATAACGGTGAAGTACAATTGGTGCTGAAGCAAACTGAAAGAATCTTCTTCAAGGCCCGTTCAAATACCCATGGAAGAGCACTAACCAGGACACAGATTGCCCATCCAGTGGCATTCAGCTGCATGCAGCCCGCTAGGGCTTTTGCATACTCAATTACCACAACCTGCACAACAATACAACCTCCCACAGCCACTAAGAAACAGTTCTTGAAATCTTTTGTTTTCAACCAATCCACAGTGTTGAGCAGATTGAACAGCTGGCAAAAAACGAATGTGTTGAAGATCATGGTTTTCCTAACTTGCTTTCTACTTTCAGTTACATGTCCCCCAAATCGAAGTATCATGCATGCAGAAGCTTGATACAAAACCTGAAAAACTATGTTTGTCCATATTGTTTTGGTTATAATTGGTTGATTCCTATCAGATGGTTGTTTCACAGGCTCTTTCTTGCTACTTAATTCCATCACCATCATTAGGCCACCCAGAAGACACATTATCACATTCACCCAAATCAATTGGATTGCTGTTAGAGGGGATTCACCTGTGAATATTGTTGTGATCAAGGTTATGAGTAACCATGATATACCTACTGTCAGCTGAATTTGAATGAACTTTTGTATATCGTGATATTTACTTCTGCCAGCCTTCACAATTGGTTCCAATGCACTGAAATATGTGATAGATATACCAGAACTGTCTCTACTATCCAATATTCTGCTTAGAGAATTATGAACTATCCCTACATCAGCTAGCTTCAGAACTTCTGAAGTATGATTAGTCATCAACCTTTGTTCAATGAATGCAACCACATTGCCATTGTCTTGCAAACACCGTACCATGAGAAGCTTGTCTTCAAGACTGAAACTCCCCATTGCAATGGCTTGATCCATTTTAACTAATCTAGCTTTATCATTCAAATCTTTAAGTTCTCCTCCTTCAAGGTGGCCACCTACCGGCAGTTCTATTCCAAGTTCACAAGCCATGTCTTTCACTACCATGATATCGTCATCCTCTGAGACCAATTTGATTTTTATTCCATTATTTTGGAGATTTTTTAAAGCTATTTTTGTTGATTCTTGATACTGGTTTTTGAGACCTATCATTGCTAACAAGGTCAACCCGTCTTGGTCGAGTTCTTGCACCTGTGTTGGTCTATGAGCAAATGCAATTGGCTTAAGGTCACTATCCTCCATCTCTTGAATAACCTGCCCAAATTTGATTTTCTGATATTCCATGGAATGGCATTCTCCTTCACTATCATAGTATTGTGAACACATTTCCAATATTGTGGATGCATCCCCACTCCAGTGCAAGTCCATAATTTGTTCATTGGCCCTAACTTTTCTCACCAAAACTCCACTGCCCTCTTGATTAGAGTCCAGTTTACTATGGTTAAGAATGTGAAAATTTTGTGTGATAGATTTGATGTCCATTTTCCATTTTTTTTCTGCCCAAGAAACAAGTGGATGCGCATGAGAAGGAGATAGTTCTGGTGCAAGAACTGATAAACCAACTCCTTGTTTAAGCTTGTCAAATACAACTAGACCTGTTTCTGATATCTCAACCTCCCCGATATCTGTCTCCCCCATCCATACTCTACTGACTTCCATTGGCTTAAATATTAGTCCACCACCTGATACATCAATGCAGATGACAGTTACCAACCCTAATGTTGTACAAGCTGATAAATCATTAAGAACAACTTTTTGGTCCGACGCTACATCATCAATCTGGTAATGGAGAATAACAGTAACTATAAGTGGCACTCCGTGTTGCACACACATCATTGCAACAGTAAAAACACCTGCTAAAATGGAAATCCTTCCTTGTGGTCTCAAAATAATATTCTCGACGACTTTCATCAACAAGCCGACTGAGACATTTCCTTTGATATCTGGCAATCCACCACCATCTCCATCTTTTTTACATATCAGGCGAATGAACAACACAAGTGCAACCAATGTGAAGATAAAAAGAGAAGCTTTGTCAAGGTATGAAATTGGTTTCTCAATTAGACTCTCCAACAGGCCTATCCTTTTATGACGACAGCCCATAAAGTCCTTCATCTCAGCCAAATCCGATTTGTTTCGAACTGATGTCACAAGCATCTGTCCATAACCTGCAATCACCTCTGAACCAGCTATAAGAAATGGATTCCCCTCGCGATCAATTTTTTCTTTTTGTATTCCCTCAGCCAGCACAAGGATTTCAGGACTTACAAGCAAACCATCAGCTGGAACCTCATCATGGGGCCTCAAATACACCATGTCACCCACCACAATATCGGAGACGGCAAGAGTAAGATCAACCGCTTGTAACCCTTCACCTCTTTTAACATTGAATTTCACCTCCTCGCCTTTTCCCTTTGTCAGTTTAATCATCATTTTCTTTTCACGCCAAAAGCTTGTTATTGAAGAGAATGCAAGCAGAAGTATAACAGCGAAAACTATGGCAACACCATCATGCCAACCATATTTAAATCCTTCCTGCATGAACCCTATGGCTAAGGAGAATAAGGCTGAAATCAGAAGCATTGAAACTGTGTATCGATTGTCCTTGCAGGTATTCCATAAAAAGCCAGAGAAGCTTGCTCCAAGGTTGCTAGTGATCCTCTGATCATTGCATAAAAATCAAAATTCCATCAACAACTAGGAGTGTATTATATTTTCAAAGGTGAAATTGCACTTTTAGTCTTTTATTTTTGATCTAGTTTTCAGATAGGTTCTTTATGGATTTTTCTTCCCAACTAGATCCTTTAAGTGCCACCCCGTTTGCAACGTTAACATTTATCTTATTGTCTGTTTGCAAAAATGTCATTTTCCGTTAGTTCCGTTAAAAAAAGTTGTGTGGCCGTTACAATGCTGACATGTTTATAACGGTGCTGATGTGATAAATTATAAAAGTAAACGATTCTCCTATTGGTTCTTTAAGTGGAAGATGGTGAAGATGAAGATTGATCCTGAGCGAAAACTGGTTTAACTTTGCAAACAGACAATAAGCACTGCACATGTCAGCATCGGTCAGATGATATTTTTTTAACAGAACTAAAAAAAAAGACATTTTTGCAACCGAACAATAATATAAAGGTTAACGTTGCAAATAAAGTGCAACTTAAATGATCTAATTGAAAAGAAAAAAAAAAAACATAAAGAACCTATCCAAGAACTAAATATTTAGACAATTTATCAAACACCCATCATCATATGAAGAGGATTGATTACCACTGATGAATGATGATTTTGACTGCGAAAAACTTCACAAACTCGGCCAACCCCGCCAAACTCAAGAAAAGATTTCAAGTCCTTATTCCTCACAATTCCAGCAATATCTTCCTCTGCTATATCAATTACACCGAAAGATTTCGCAGAGGAGGTTCTAGAATGAGGCAACGAAGTGTATGGTATTGCAGAAAGTGATGATGGAGGAGATTCTTCATAGTTGCTACTAGAAGTAATAGGCTTCTTCAAAGAGATGAGGAATCCTATGTATAAACTAAGTTTACGCCATTGCTTGCAGTATTTACTACTGTTAGTAGTAATGAGTATGCTAGCACTAAGTTCTATGTTGGCAACATCTGATTCTGAGGACATGTTTGTCAGACAAGAACAACTAAAAGGAATGATTCAATTGAACAACTTTTTTATGATAATTTGAATTGAAACAAATTAAAAAAAAAAAAAAAAAAGGAATTTTTTTATATTTTTTAGACAGACACACACATCATGGTAAGTGACCACAATACTTAGGTGTTAGTGTCAGTGTTGGGGAGAATTTGATTGAAAAGCATACTTTTGTAACTATACACAATGACAAATTCAATGAACTATTGAAAATTATAAGCTAAAGTAACATGACATAAAGGGTTAAGCTCAAATTGGAGTGATAATTTAGTTATAAAAAATGAAAAGAAATTGGAGTGATAATTTAGTTATAAAAAAGAAAAGAAATTGGAGTGATGATTTACAAAGAAAGAAAGATCATCTAAAATCTAAAAACATAAACACTTAGATATATGCTAATATTTTTGTGTGATGATTTTATAGAACTCATAGTGTAATGGCATTCCCTTGATTTTGTATTTCATTTCACAACGCGGTTTATACGCGGTTTAGTGTGGAAAATTTTGCACTATACAATTCTAAGTTTAGGAATATTCGAACTTTTCATCGAATAGATGTATGAGCCATAAGGTATATAGCTAATGTCATATATGTAGCAAAAGCAAACTTGTCAAATAAATAAATATGTAAGCAAAAGTCTTTATTAATTTAAAATAAAGAGTAAACATTATTATAAGGTGATTGGCGTTTTGACTTGAGAGAACTATATTGTTTAAATTATTACTATGAATAACATATTTCTTATCAAAAGTTCTTACTAAAGGAAAATTATACATGAATTATGTTATTCTTAAATTAAATCAAGTATTATTTTATGGATTTAATTTATATACATTATCAAAAAAAATTATACGATCAGTCAATCACAACTTTTCGATCATTCAAAAATGATTGTAATGTGTTGTGTAAATTTTTTTACACCAAAAATACATAATAATTAAACTCTTATTTTATATTGTTATTATCGATATTTAGGTTAGAGCATAGTTTTATGTTCCATCTAAAAATTTCTCTTTTTAATTTAAAAAAGTCTATATCAAAAAATTTATTTAAACTTTTAATTATTTATATAATTATATGTCTATAAATATGTAGCAGGGGCACTAACATATTATGATAAAATTGACAGACAATTGTTTTAAATATGTAATTATAAATTTGATCTATGATAGATGTATATAAAAAAAATATTTATTAAAAGATGTCAATCTTTTAAATAAATAAATATATTTCAAATGATTATTTCGGAGAGAATAGAGATGGATGGAAAAAAAAAATATAATCAATTGTACAAACATCGAACAAGTACACACGTTGACAAGAACATATTCAGTAGTGGGTTTCAATTCATATTTGAAACAAAAGAAAATACTAATTGAATTGATATTGCCTATGAAGTTACCCACACTAATAAGGGTTCCACCTTTTGATATCGATATTATTCTTATATTTTTCTTTAAAAATGGTGTTTCAATCAAAAATATAAATGATCTAAAGTTTAGAGGACAAACAAAATAATTTATATTACTTCCCTATATATATATATTCATTGGCAATATTACGTTGGTCGTTGACAATACACCCATATATATTCATTCATAGAGTAAATATTTTCCGTAATCACACGCACAAACGCAAACGCAAATAGATGGAAACAAACAAAACGGAAAAATATACCCTTTGTGAAAATATTATTTATTTACTTTTTATGAGTTATGATATTAAATATAAAATTAGATATAAAAAAAATAGAATATAAATATAATATTGTGTATTGAAATACAAATACAACACGTAATCATTTATATTTTATAGAATATTATATTTGTGTTAAATTTTATATGATAATATTTTTTTTTGTTTATTAAAATGTATTTATTTTATTTAGATGAGGGACTTTTAAAATAAACTATTATCAAAGAGATAAAATAAAATACTAGTTAATAAAAATGTATTTTTGTAAATAATAAAAATAGTTTTTTGATATTTTATTATTTTTAGAGATGTAGATAATTGTTCATTTCAAAAGTCTTTTATCTTTTTTAACAAATAAAATTAACACAAATTTTTTATAAAAAAACAAAAAACTATTTTCACAAAAACGACGTTAAATTCATCTAGATGCCGTTGAAAGAAGAAGCTCCAAGTTTGTAAGTAGCTACAAGTAGTCTCATACAGTTATTCTGGAGTTAACTGTATCTCTCACCGTCCACAAAACACACATTTTAATATTAAATTGAACAATTATTTATGAAACGAAAAATTTTATTTTGTTTTTTTCTCATAGTTTCACCATGCAAGTAATCTTTTTAACAAGAAAGATAATTGAGTTCACAAAAAAGTAATAGTTGGCAATATATTTTTTTGACATTTTTTATTCAAAATTTAAAAAGTGAAACAATTTCATTTTACAAAATAACTTAATAGTTAGTTTTACAGTGTGACCTTATTACAACCCTTCGTCCATTTTTTAAAAATAACCACCACAGCGTACATTTTTATTAGACGTGTTAAATTAGTATAATAAATTCATTTATATTAATAGTGCATTTCTTATTATTTTTTACAAAATATAGAGATAGAGTTTACAACAAACTTGAATTTATTATTAATAATCTATTTACACAACTCTAAAATTAGTCAAACTATTAAAAATAAGGTATTAATAAAAAAATTACAAATTTTCTCATTTGTTACCTCGTAGTAACAATTATATAATAAATGTTTTTATGTCATAGTTTAATCGATAAAATATCAATATTGTTAGGGTTCAATATTTTGTCATAAATTGAAATTCAAAATCTCATTGTTGAGTGTGAGTTTATGATAAAAACAATTCTATAATAAATAAAACATTATATTCAAGTTTTTTTTTATTTGTCTCAGAGTTAAAAATGAAAACTAAACAATAATATATTTGAGCAAAAATTACTACTTTGCCTTCATAATTCTTTGTTAGTACTATCGGTTGTTCACTTAAATTTGATTTATTTTATAGGCTAAATATCACACGTGGTCCCTTAACTTAATTTCAAATAACAATTTAGTCCTTTATCTTTTTTTTTTTTTTCCGATTTGATCCTTTGTGTTTTTAAATAATTTCAGCATTACCTTTTAAGTGAGGTTTCGTTAAGAAAAAGTTAAAAAAATCTCTCCTCCGTGTTCAGAAAAAGTTATCATTTATGTTTTATAAATATTTCAGAAAAATATTCAAAGTTTGTTCTAAGTTTGGTAGTAAGATTATTCGTTAAAACTGAAGTTACGGGTATTTATACTCCATAAACATCACTTCAGATCAGTGACAATCGTTCCTAGAGGTTTAATGAACATGTATAATGATCTAGACGAGAGATTTTTTAACTTTTTTTAACGGAACCCCACTTAAAGGGTAATGCTGAAATTATTTAAAAACATAAAAGACTAAATCGGGAAAAAGAAAAAGATAAATGACTAAATCGTTAACCGAAATTAAGTTAAGGGACCACGGGTGGTATTTAGCCTATTTTATATTAATCGAGTTGAAATATAATTTATTTTCACCATTTTTACCTTGTTTAGCTTTAGTTACGGACTTATTTTTACCTTGTTTAGCTTTAGTTACGGACTTGTACCAAAAAATTAATTAATTAAGGTCTTTGTTAAAAAACATTAATTAAGGTTTTTCCTCCTTTTGATTATCCTATTTTTCACTTAAATATTTTTCTTTATTATAATATATTATTGAGGGTTAAAAAAAACCAATAGTGTGTACTCTTCAAATTTATACCTCATTTGACTTTTTACTCAAGTGTTTTTTTTTTATAGTTGCTTATGATGTGTTTGGTTAGAGAAGAATGAAGGAAAAAATGAGGCATTATTTTAAATTTGAGTAGTTTGAGAGAATTTTTAAGAGGGAGAAAGTATTAATCTTTATTTAATGTGATCTTAAATATGATAAGGTTAAATATGCAATTTTACATTTTCCTTCCTTTAAAATCCTATTAAGCCAAACACATAAAAATTTTAAAAAATTCCCCTTCCTCTCTCTCTCCTTTATAGGGTCATTTACCTCTTCTCATAGGATCATAATTCCCACTTGAGCCAATTTTGTAATTTAGCAGAGATGAACTTCCACCTTGTATTCTTGAGGTTGAGAGTCTTTCTTTGCCTGTTTGTCTTTTGCACCTTCATATTTATGTGGTTTCAGTCACTTAATTTTATGTAATTTTTTTCCTCCACTGTGTTTTAGCCTCACATTTGTTTCTTTTCAAAGAGTAAAAGCACACAATATTTGCATTTTTTTAGAGACTAAAATCCAATAAAATTTGTATAATGACTAAAATTAAATTTTATCAATTTTCAAGAAATCAAAAGTAAATTTTATATAAAAAAAAATTGTAATGAGCAATGGAGTTGCACTATAGCACCAGCCAAAATGTCCAATCCACTCTTCCAAGTTTCAGTTTTTGTTTCTCAAATTTGGTGGACCTAATTTTCCTTGGCTCACATTCACCCTGTCCAAAACATCTAAGCAAGCAAAATTCTGTATCCACATGGCACAAAGAGAGCCACATTATTAGTACAAAATATCAGGTTGAGAATCCACATCCAAATTCACCACCAATGAGATGTTGCTGACTAGTGCATATCCTAATCCACAACATCTTATGATTTCCACCTTGTTCACTCCCTACACTTCTATAAACCATTGCAGTCTTTCCTCATTCTTCACAACACTCACTAGCTAGTAGCAACAAAGGGAACAAACAACACCAAAGTGCAAGAAAGCCTCAACACAATCATGGCCACCTCTGCTATCCAACAATCAGCATTCACTGGCAAGACTGGTTTGAGGCAAGGAAATGAGTTCATCCGGAAGGCTGGTAGCTTTGGCCAAGGTCGGTTTACCATGCGTCGTACTGTGAAAAGTACTCCTGAGAGCATCTGGTATGTAGTTCAATCAAGTGAATATTAGCTTTGCCAGTAGTTAAAATACAAAAACTTGTGGTTTTTAATACTCCTTTATCTAATCATGTCACTTGAGAACAGAATAACTAATTTTAAGCAAAATGAGACAGACTATAAGCTAGTGATTATGCTTGTGTAATGTAATAAATTTCATAAAATGTTCATAACTAACTGGTGATACTGATATTGCTATATATAGTTATTATTATTATCTTGTGATCTTGTCTTGTTAAGGTCACATAAAATTAAATCACATTAAAATTTTAAATAAGATTCTGATAATTTGTTTCTGTATTTGACTTGGTATGATCTGTTGTCAAAAACCAGGTATGGCCCTGACCGTCCCAAATACTTGGGTCCCTTCTCTGAACAAATTCCATCATACTTGACTGGTGAATTTCCTGGTGACTATGGATGGGACACAGCTGGATTATCAGCTGACCCTGAAACCTTTGCAAGGAACCGTGAGCTTGAAGTAATTCACAGCAGATGGGCTATGCTTGGTGCATTGGGATGTACCTTCCCTGAAATCCTTGAAAAGAATGGTGTTAAATTTGGTGAGGCAGTGTGGTTTAAGGCCGGTGCCCAAATTTTCTCTGAGGGTGGTCTTGACTATTTGGGCAACCCAAACCTGATTCATGCTCAGAGCATTCTTGCAATCTGGGCTACTCAGGTTGTGCTCATGGGATTTGTTGAAGGCTACAGGGTTGGTGGAGGACCACTTGGTGAAGGACTAGACCCACTTTACCCTGGCGGTGCCTTTGACCCACTTGGTCTGGCTGATGACCCTGATGCATTTGCAGAATTGAAGGTGAAGGAAATCAAGAACGGTCGGTTGGCCATGACCTCCATGTTTGGTTTCTTTGTTCAGGCCATTGTTACTGGCAAAGGCCCTATTCAGAACCTTTACGACCATGTTGCTGACCCTGTCGCCAACAATGCATGGGCTTATGCTACTAACTTTGTCCCTGGACAATGAGAATGCCATATAATGCCTGCTTTTTCAGATGCAATCTTCTGCTCTCATTTGCATTTCTGTTGTGTTTAACTCCCATTTTCACCAATGTAACTACATGAGTAGAAGAACCTGTATGTTGTTCATTATATATTAGAAATATGGATTCCAAGAAATATCAAATCTTTGTGCACGAATTTAGCATATTGATGGGGCCTATGTTTGTCATACTATTTTTTTTATTCCCCATAACCTAGACAACCCTTCCTTCAAAGTTCATTAGTTCAAATAATGCAACCAAGTTCAAGGCTTCAGCCGATTTTTTTTATCATCAACTGCTTAAAAAAAACATCAGCTACTTAAAGGTAATCACACAAAGAGGACTGCTATTTAGACTGAATTAGTTTGCATGCGAATAAGGTATCATGAATGGTGTTCAAACTTGTTATCATGTGTTTGCCAAATCAATATACCAGAAGGTACCTGTTGAAACTGAAAGACTGCAATTTTCACTTCTAATAAGATGACACTAGGAGCACAAGATTATATAATATGATTATGGAAGATTTTCATGAAGTTCATCATCTTTATCATGTGAAAAGAAGCCATAATAAGTTTCAACCATATTATACATTTGTAATGTAACCTTATTTTAAAATGATACCTCATCAAGAATCTGCGACATGTCACCAAAAGTCATTGCAAGAACATGATCCCTTTTAAAAATGATGGAAGCGGCTATTATCTCTCACTATAATTTCACGATCATAGATAGCTGAGAGGAGTTTGGTAACTACAAAGCAATCGTTACAGACTCGAAGGTTCTTTATAATGCAAATAGGAGTTTTTCTTTCCATATTGATGAGACCAAAAGAAATGGCCAACCTCTCACTGTGGTTCTCTAATTCAGATTCTTTTTCTTTCTCACCTTCAATATTTAGCAGAACCTGGTTTGTGTCAGGAACATGTCCCTCCGGTTTCAGCTTCTCCCTCATTTCCCTCAACTTTGCATATATATCCTGGGTTTGGGGATGCAATCTATCACCCGCTATAAACCGATGAAGTTGACCCTTGTGCTCAATGAAGCTGCATCCAGCATCCTTTTTCACTCCTCTCTTCTTCATCATTTCTCTTACATGTGAAACTTACCTTACTTCCCAGCTGCAGCATACATGTTAGAAAGTACAGTGTAACACCCAGTACGAGCATCTGAACCCTCCTCAATCAAATTGTGGCCTGCATATTCACCAATTTCCAAGTTTCCATGGTTCCTAGCACCACCAAGCAAACTCATCCATATGACTTTGTTGGGTCTCACCGCCACCGACATGCTCTCAATTATTTCTTTTGCCTGTTCAAGATGCCCAGCTCGACATAAAATGTCAACAAGGCAACCATAATGTTCAACTGTGGGCTCAATTTTATACTCATTTATCATCGTTTGAAAAATTCGGTTTCCCTCGTCTACCAAGCCTGCATGACTACAAGCATTCAACACACCTATGAAAGTAATAGCATGAGGTTTCATTCCAATTCTGCACATTTCTGTAAAAAAATTCAAGAGCTTGATCAGCCAAACCATGCATTCCTAATCCCACAATTATAGCCGTCCAATGCCCCAATTTCTTATTGGCAATTGCATTAAAAACAGCAACAGCACTCTCTATACTTCCACATTTTGAATAAATTTCTATCGATGAAGTACCAAGTACACCATCCAACTCAAATCCATGCTTAACCATAAACGAAAGAATCCATCTTCCATTACCAAGAAAGAAAGAGCACTCAACAACGTAACATTGCTAGGCACAAGCCCCTCTTTCAAAAACGCTTCAAACAACTCCATACCTTCATATAAACACCCATTGAGCTGATATCCAGCTATCATTGAGTTCCAACTTATTAAACTCCTCGCAGGCATACACGAAACAATTCATTCGCCAATTCAATTTTCCCAGCCTTCATATACCTATTAATCATAACATTCCAAGTAACCAAACTCTTATCACATTCCATCAACCAAAACAGTCCAAGTAAACTTGTCCCTACTAGGCATTTCATCGAACACCTTCAATCCATAAATGTTATTTTATAGTTAACAATTGTTATTTAATAGTTAATAGGTTGATCTTGTAATACACTTATTGAGATGCACATTATCCGTCTTATATCATTCACTTTCCAAACAAAAATTTGCTACAAAAATTAAGTAAATAATGTATCGATATTTACATTATATCATTGCAATTTAAACTGCAAAAATGTTTACAATTGCAGAACTATCATTTTAGATTAACATTTATAAATATACTTTTGAGTCATTTTTAATTAAAAATGTATTTTCTCATGATTTATATTTGAATGTTTTTTTTCAAAGATTGTTTTTATAAAATGAAACCTGTTGAATTATATAAAAAACATTTTTAAAACCAATTCTCTCATCACTTTTTTCATAATGCTAAACGTAAGATGCATAATACAAAAAGTATCGATTAACTTATAAACTAAATGTAGATTTAGAGTAAAATTAATTTTCATCGATCGTAATTAATAATGAACCAAACATAATGGGTGCGTTTGTTTGAGCTTAAATAAAAATGATTTTTAGTTAAGAAAATTTAGAGATTATTTTGTAAAGATTTGTCTAAAAATGATTTTTTATTTATTTCCGTTTGTTTACTATCATAAAAATGATTTTTAAAAAAAATGATTTTTAATCTGTTTGTATACAATTTTATAAAAGTGATTTTTTTAAACTACAAAATTACCATAAATGACATGACTTTTATAATACCCTACAAAATTTATAAATTTAATCTATTTCTTATACACATTTTAAAATTGATTAATGTACCTTAAGTACTCGTCAAAAAGCAATAAATAAACACAAAAAAGCAAAAAAAAATAGTATCAATATATGAACGATGTAAAAATAAAATGATTCAAATAAAAGGCGTAGAAACAATAAAAAACTATGTGGAAAAATTGAAAAGGAGAAGGAAATTTACTTATAAAAACCTATATGAGAGCCTTATGAAAGGAGAAAAACTGTCAAAATTGAGTGCGTGAGACTGATGCAGTATAGAGAAAACCAAGTAAAAATTGAGGGTAATTTTGGACTTTTCAAAAAAAGTAAGAGTAATTACATCATTTTCCCTTATCGGTTAAGTTCCGTGTTTTTAAAATTTTTTGCATTTTTTTCTCTCATCTATCGCACTAGCGAATTTGAAAAGCTACTGTTTTTAGCTTTTCATTTTTAACCAAAAAATGATTTTTTTTAACAAAATGATTTTAAAAAAATCTGAAACAAACACCTTTGAAACCCTACGATTTTTGATTTAAAAAAATAAATTTTTTCATGAAAAAATCTGAAATAAACGCACTCAATATCAATTTCATTTTTCAGTACAACATAATTTTAATGTTGTGAATAATAAACCAAATATATGAATGCAATTAGTTGTGCCTTTCGATCATACATATACCAAGTGGTGCACTATTTTTATGAATAACTCGTAACACATTTTTTTAACATATAAAAACTATAATTTGTGAAAAATAATATTTTTTTTAGATTTTATAAAACAAGTTTTTGAACTTTTAAAAATATAAATCACATTGAACCAAACAAATGCAATCTTCATCATTTTGGTTTGATTCAGATTAGTGATAAAATATCGTAAAAACTAAATTAAATCAACTATTTTTAATTGGTTTTAGTCTTTATGTCTTTCTACAAATTGGAACCAAACCGATCCATTTATCCTATAGAATTGTTGAAATAATTTTTAAAATATAAATTAAAATTAATTAAACATGCTATAAATTTAAATAAGGTTCTCTAAGTGGCATTAATCATACACAACAATATGTGTTATTAAATTAATAAGAAAATTCATTCTATAAAAAAAATGAAATGTTTGGAAGAAAATAAAGGTGATTTGGCCAAGTGAGAGAAAATTTGGACTAATTTGAGAGAAAAAGAGAAGTTGGAAAAAAATGTTGAATCGATAGTATTATTACAAGAGGCATGTTTGGAAAAAAATATATTTTGAATTTCTTACAATTTATTTATTTGAACCTTTCTTTTATGGAAATTAGAACTTTTTTTTTCCATTTTTTTATGTAAAATTCTAATTTTAAAAAAGTTTTTCTTGACAGACCCACTTTCAAAAAATACAAGTAAATTCAATAAATTATACAAAACATAATCATGAATTTTGAAACTTTAAGAAATGGCAAAACAAAAAATGATAATGACTCATATCGTGAATCTCTTGCAAATTCCCACCCTAAATAAAATGATACATTTCTTTCACTATAGCATAGGTTATGCATGACATGTGCCTCAATTTTATATCTATTCTCTTATTCTTTGAGTGAATGATTAAATTGAGTGAATGATTAAGTTGATCATCTCTTTATATCAATTTCAATAAATAATTCATCTCCTCCACTTCACCTTACCCTTTTTTATTAGAATGAATATATTATTTTAGAGCTCAAACCAAATTGATGAGAGAGAATGTTAATACAACAATTGCATATGAATACATAATGCACACTATTGGTTAGTCTATATGATTGAACAGTAGATGACTTGGATTTTATATTGTTTCATGGTCACAATGACTGTGGCTTATGAAATAGCTAGAGGGTATAGTTTAAACAAATCATAACTATTTCTAAACAGTGAGTTCTCTCTCTTTCCTTGATGGACACTAATATCTTTTTTTTTTTGAAGTTGATTGACACTAATATCTAATTAATGATTGATGGCAAACTCCAAAAATATTCCTTGCCAATTCCTTTTGTCTCCTTCGCAAAGCAAGACCCCCCCCTTCCAAGCTCCAAAACATGAACACATTCAATAGTTGAAAACTTACAAAAAAATAAATTCCTAAGAAAATAGTAGCCTAATCAAAATGGGGTTACACAAGTGTTAGATGATTAGTTATATTTGTTAATTGTTTTTATATATTGGTTTTTATTTTTAAAAGCCAAATTATATATATATATATATATATATATATATATATATATATATATATAAATTACAAAATAATACAAATGCATTATGAATATAATTTTTATATTATACTTTTTTAATAATTTCTATCAAGAATAATAATAATGTCAATTCTTTAAATAGATCTCACTTATTTTAAAAAAAATGATTTTTAAATTACCAACAAAAAAAATAGTGTCCTCAAATTGACATGCACAGATAAGCATTTACCTAACCATATATTCTCCAAAATACTCCCTTCCAATTGCAATTTTGCATCATCAATTTGGACATTACCTCTTAACCTTTTCCTCCTTCAAAAAGTCCCTTTGTCTACACATGAAGCTACCCTTCCTTCCTCTATACTAACTTCAACAACTATCTCTTTGTCATGTTGTCAATCACCAATTGATTCTAATCTATGTTGCTATCATTAGGAATCAATTAGAAGGACCCAAATACTAAAAAAATCAATGTTCAACAAAAATATGATGATCTTCAATATATGCATTTTCTTGTATTATATATCACTTCCAAAACACAACATGCCAAACCCACCAAAAATATAGTTCCACTCTTCTCCACCCCATTTCCTCCAATAGACCAAAGTTTGAAACTTTACTCACTATTTCCAAATGGGTAGGCAAGATAATGATCCAACCATGGTGAACTCTTCTATTGCTCTTCTTCAAGAAAGGTTTAGACAATTGGAGAAAGTGAAAGAAAGGAGAGAAGGTAAACAACTTGTTAGATTGTTGTCATCACAAAACAACACTATACAACAAAGGTTGGTTGATCCAAATCATAGGCCAATTTTTGATCATGATTCTCTTTCTCTTGGACTCAACTTGACAAACAAGCAAAGTGATCATCAAAACAACATCAAATTATCAAGCTCATCTTTGAGTCCATGGTCACAAGGTGAATCATCAACATCAAGAAATTTTGACAACTACTCAGATGTTGATACTTCACTTCATCTGTAAATTAATCAATATATTTACTTATGTTTTTATTTGATTCCATAATCCTTATATATGTGTGTGTATATGTGCATATAAGAGTGTTCTATGTTCCTCATATCATTTTGTAGCATTAATCAAGGAAGATTTGTATCGGTTCTTGACTTTGATCCCTTGAAAGTATGTGAGTGATATATTGAATGCAAAATAATGCGAATCAACAATTATATCTAAAATTATGAACTACTAACAGCGAAGAGTTTTGAAATAGACATTTCTTTTTAATAGAAAAAATAAATTAATCACTAATATCAAACAAATATTTTTTTTATATCTTTTAAATGTTTTCTATCATCAATTTTAATCTCTACTTTTAAGTCAACTAATGAGTATCAAATGAATTTTGGAATGATTTTTTTAGAAATGTTTAGAATATTATAAGAATTTTTCTTATAAATTTTTAGAATTTTCAATAAAATATGAATTAAATATAAATTTTTAAACACTAAAAGTTAAATAAATCATATTTAATTCATGTTTTATTAAAAAATTATAAACTTTTATGGGGTATATTCTTATAATATTATAAACATGCATGCAAAAATTCATTTAAAAATTCAAATAATACATATGAATTGTTTTAAAAGCAGAGACGAAAATTATTGACGGAAAATAGTTTGAGTACCATTGTTTGAAGAAAAAGTTTAGAGAGATTAAAAAAAAAAATGATATATTTATATGACTAAAAATTTATTTAGCCTTTATTATTATTA
>JBBPBP010009778.1:45763748-45786541 GCA_037974735.1 Cicer chorassanicum
TTTTTTCTTTTGACACAAACTTTTTTTATACATTATGTTCAATACTTTTACCAAAGAGTATCTCTATTTTTTTTTTTTTTAAGAAATAGAAATCTCTATTATTTATTTTTTTGATTCAAGATATTTCCATTATCATAATTTTTAATTTTGTAACTGAAATTGTTATTATAGTAAATCAATATCATTAGATATGTTATCAATATTAACAAAAAGGCTAAAAAAATTAATATCAACAAAAAAACGCATTAAAATGTAATAAAATAAAATAGTGGCATATGAACAATAGAAGTGATTTTTATCCCCGAAAACGCGAATTTTGGAAACGTGAAGAATCGAGAAGCTTCTGAAAACGCCATTTTGTGGCAACACAAACCCCTGCTAAAACCCTACCAATTCTCTCTTCAACGCACTTTTTTCGAATCTCACTCTCTCTTCTTCGCTCTCTGCTCAATTCACACTATGCACAGACTCTCCAACCGCTCTTCCTCCGTCTCCACCCTACTCCGCTACGGCGCCGCACTTCGCCGTGACGTAGCCGCCCCACTTTCCTCTTCTCACTCTCATTCGGTATTCATCTTTCTCACACCAAACACTCTCCATTTCTAATTCAAACACTAGCTAGTTTCACGAACTAATCCATTTCTCTTAATAATATAATTTTCATTTTTTATTTTTCTAATTTTGTGGATATTATAATCATTTTCGTTTCTACTGTAAATTATATCTTTCTCGTTTGACAGTAATTTGTGTAGTTTGATTTTTTTTAAGCGTAAAAGCAGCAATGAAATGATTATATGAATAATGTTAGATCATTAGTTTAATTTTTATTTCAACTGGAGTACTTTTTAAAATCTCGCGTTTTTGTGTTCTGTTATGAATGATTATGATTATGATTATTATTATTGTTACATATTGAAGTTTGTTAGTTTTATATTGTTGATATCACATGAAAGCAGCATAGTTAGTATGTGTTGGATGATGACACTGTTCTTTTCAAGTTTAAATATGTTAGGTGATTCCTGAAGTTGTTCTCGTTTTCAATAACTGTTGTGTTTTGTCTATATTTTTATCTTCATTTTGTGAGTAGGTGGGCGAGAATGACGCAAAACCTAGATGGTATTCTTTCTCAAGTTTCGAAAAATCCGGCAGTGTTAATCAGCTAAACTTGAAAAGGGATCTGTTTTTGGGCAAACGATATGAATCAACTGCTGCAGAATCTGATGCATCTAGTTCCTCACCAGCAGAGAAATTTGAGTACCAAGCAGAGGTATTGCTGTCATTCATATGTGTATGGTTTGTTTCCTATAGGGTGCATGATATATATAGTGAACATTGTTTTGGATAATGTGCATCATTGGCAGGTTAGTAGGCTCATGGACCTCATTGTTAACAGTTTATACAGTAACAAGGAAGTGTTTCTCAGAGAACTTATTAGGTATGTTTGATTAATATTTGCTCTTTTCTCTTTAACCTTTTTGGCATAACTAGAATTGGTTCAATAGCTGGGTGATTCCTGATAGATTTATATTGGTTGAGCATTGGTGAATGTTATGTTTCATTGTTATGGAATAGACTCAACTATATTCATTATAATAACTTAAATGGCTCTTTTAAGGGCATATCCTGATTCTGGTATCCCCATGCCACCTAATATATTGCCACAAGTGTCAGTGACTTAGAGGATTCATTTTGAAAGAAGTTGTTTAGGCTTCTCCCTCTCCAAGAAAACTTTCTACAAATAGGGACAATCTAGTGTTATAAATCTCCTATAATTGCAGAGTCTTGGGAAGGGCTGGGCCCGTTATGGATTTATTGTTTGTAGGTTGTTTTACCTTGCATTTACAAGAGGCTAATTCCACAAGTTGAACCTTTGACCTTAAAGTACCCTTGTGTCCAAGCTCCACTTCAAACTTCTTCCTAAATATTGTTGGAAAATTCAAGTAACCTATGTCTTTGGTATTGACTAGATGTTGCATTGCATTATCCAGTCTGTTAATCTGTGCATTTTTGTTCACAGTAATGCAAGCGATGCCTTGGATAAGCTGCGGTTTTTGAGTGTTACAGAGCCTGAACTGATGAAGGACGCCATTGATTTTGATATCAGAATTCAAGTCGATAAAGATAATGGGATTATCAATATTACGTAAGATAATTAGCTTTGGATTATATTTTTTCTTTTTCCATTCAGTTGGTGCTGTAACTTTTGTTTTATGCAGTGATACAGGTATTGGTATGACTAAGCAGGAACTAGTTGATTGTCTTGGAACTATTGCCCAAAGTGGGACTGCAAAGTTTTTGAAGGCTCTAAAGGTCTTGCCTATTTTGAAGGATGCTTTAGTATTATATTTATCTTATTCTATTTTGCTGTTATATGTATCTTGTGTGCTGACAAAGGTGTTTCATACAAAAGGATAGTAAGGATGCTGGTGGTGACAACAACTTAATTGGTCAATTTGGTGTGGGATTTTATTCTGCTTTTCTGGTGGCTGATCGGGTATGCATTTGGCTAAAAGAGATGATGTGGTACTTCATTTTAAGTTTTTGTCTGGTAGTTTTTATATGTATATTTTTTTTTGTGGTTTGAAGGTGGTTGTTTCAACCAAAAGTCCACGATCTGATAAACAATATGTTTGGGAAGGAGAGGCAAATGCTAGCTCATATACTATATCGGAGGAGACGGATCCTGAGAAGCAGATTCCAAGAGGAACTCGTCTTACACTGCATCTTAAGGTATGTTGAAAATTACCCTCTTAGACCTTCTGCTAGTATTTTAGTTTCTTTATTCTGGGGCTTATGGTTGTTTGTGCATTTTACCCGCTGCTGGTTTTCAGAGGGATGACAAAGGTTTTGCTCATCCAGAGCGTATTGAGAAGCTTGTGAAAAACTACTCCCAATTTGTCTCATTCCCTATATACACTTGGCAAGAAAAGGGATTCACCAAAGAAGTATGACTACGCTCTCCAGATCTTTTAATTTTAATGACAGTGTCCATCTTTGAGATTTCTTCATTCCACCAACACTTTGTGGAAAACTGGACATGAAATTGATTTTTGAGGTTTTATCCAAATTTGTCTCATTCCAGGTGGAGGTTGATGAGGATCCAGCTGAGGCGAAAAAGGATGACCAAGATGAGCAGACTGAGGTAATGTCTTGATTATGCGATGTATTCCCTGAATCAATTGTTTATGAAATTTTGACTACTGATGTGATTGTTTAACTGCTGCATATTGGCTGACCGTTTTGTAACTTGACCCATTCTTATAACAGAAGAAGAAGAAGAAAACTAAGACTGTTGTTGAGAAGTACTGGGATTGGGAGCTCATAAATGAGACCCAACCTATCTGGGTTAGTTTTATGATTTCCAACTGCATGATTTGTGCTTAAAGTGGAATTTGATTTCTTAAGTTGGAGATTAGACATTATTTTATTTGTGCAGCTTCGTAATCCTAAAGAAGTTACCAAAGAGGATTACAACGAGTTTTACAAGAAAACATTTAATGAATATATGGAGCCATTGGCATCATCACACTTTACCACAGAGGTAAAAATGTTATTTCTCAAGTGTATCCTTGTTATGTGGGATATATATCTATATAGCTGGAAGATATAGCTTGATAATCTCAGCTTTTCTCTAAAGTGGAATCATAATACTAATTTCACCGCTAATGTTCTGCTGGTGGTGATGTTGTAGGGTGAGGTAGAATTCAGATCTATACTTTATGTTCCTGCCTATGCTCCATCAGGGAAAGATGACATAGTCAATCCCAAGACCAAGAACATAAGACTTTATGTGAAGAGAGTATTCATTTCAGATGATTTTGATGGAGAACTGGTATAGACACTTTGCTTTACCATCTTGAGTAACTAGATGATCTTTTCATTATTTCATCCTGTTCTGATGTATTATTTACTTTAACAGTTTCCAAGATATTTAAGTTTTGTCAAAGGTGTGGTCGACTCAAATGACCTTCCACTCAATGTGTCCCGTGAAATTCTTCAAGAGAGCCGCATAGTAAGTAGATAGGGTGCAGACATGCACTTAGCATGTACACAGAATTTTCTTTGATGATACAAGTTGAAACTACTAGTTTCAAATTGCTGAAATGTTTTTCTACGTGTTGCTTGAAGGTGCGGATTATGAGGAAACGGTTGGTTAGAAAGGCTTTTGACATGATTCTGGGGATATCCATGAGTGATAACAAAGAGGTATTATCTAATTCTGTGAATTTGTTGTTAGAAAGCTTTTTTCATTTTTTAAAGTTTCAGATGAACTGGGATATGTATATATTCCACAGTTCTTTTACTTTTCTCTTTATAAAACTGCTATTTATAGAAATGCTTGCATGTTTCCTGTTAATATTTTACCAGCTGCCTTGTTCTGTGTGCAGGACTATGAGAAGTTCTGGGATAACTTTGGCAAACACTTGAAATTGGGTTGTATTGAAGACCGTGAGAATCACAAACGTATTGCTCCATTGCTTCGGTTTTTCTCATCCCAAAGTGATGAAGAATTTATCAGCTTGGACGAATATGTTGAGAACATGAAACCTGATCAAAAGGATATTTATTACATTGCTGCTGACAGTGTGAATAGTGCAAAGAACACACCTTTCTTAGAGAAACTTGCGGAGAAGGATCTTGAAGTATAAGTTTGTTTTTATTAGGAGTTTATAACTTTCTGTCTATTAATCAACTTTTATTTATTTCGATATTGGTGCTTTGTTATGTAATCTTGCAGGTGCTGTTTTTGGTGGATCCAATAGATGAGGTTGCCATCCAAAATATTAAATCATACAAGGAAAAGAATTTTGTTGACATTAGCAAGGAAGACTTGGATCTAGGTTTACATCTTTTTTCATTATGTTTCCGTCTAATGATTTGTTTTGGATTCATGCTACGTTGGACAAACCCTCAACATAGAGAAGCGTATTTGCATTTTTCATTGATCGAATATTTGCCAGTATCTCTTACATTACAGTGGCACAACTTCATGGTTTGGTTCTTAACCGTTCAAACTTGCTAATTGTGGTTTTCTGTTTCTGCAGGTGATAAAAATGAGGAAAAGGAAAAGGAGATGAAGCAGGAATTCAGTGGGACAATTGACTGGATTAAGAAACGTTTGGGAGATAAAGTAGCAAGTGTGCAGATTTCAAACCGACTGAGCTCTTCGCCTTGTGTCCTGGTGTCAGGAAAATTTGGTTGGTCTGCAAACATGGAAAGGTGGGGCTTTACTTTCTCATACATATTTTATTATGATGTTTTTTTGAAAATGCAAGTAACAATGTGGTGTATGTAAATCAAATTTGCTGCTGCAGGCTAATGAAGGCACAAACTATGGGTGATGCCAACAGCTTGGAATTCATGAGAAGCAGAAGGGTGTTTGAGATCAACCCTGACCACCATATTATCAGGAACTTGGATGTATGAATTTTTTGTCATGTATAGTAAGTCTAATTATATAATAAATTGCAAGTTGAGATAATGGTAATGTAATTTAATCGGAAAATTTCAGGCTGCATGTAAAACTAATCCTGACGATCAAGAGGCCCTCAGAGCTATTGATCTTTTGTACGATGCAGCTTTGGTTTCCAGTGGATTTACGGTAAGCTGACTTGATATTTCTGTTATGAAAGTGATTTAAGTTCCATAGTGAAATTAGATCATATGATAAAGACGAGTTGCACTTCACTTCACATATGATGCTAAACATTTGGTAGCAGAGCAGTGACTAAAAAATGGAACACATGATAGTCACTTTTAGCAGTCATTCAAACCAAAATGCGCCAAAAAATATTGCTGTCATTTGACTTAATTTATTGGTGTGCAGCCTGATAATCCAGCACAACTTGGAGGAAAGATATACGAGATGATGGGTATGGCTCTTAGTGGTAAATGGTCATCTCCTAGTCAGTTTGAGTCCACTCAAACTCAGCCCCATGTCCCAGAAATTGTAGAAGCTGAAGTAATCGAGCCTACTTCAGCTGACAGCCAAAAGTGAGAGCACTGTCATACATGCAAAATTATATTTTTGTAGAACATTGATGGTGGTATTTCATAGATATGATGAGTAATTTAAAATTTTCAGTATAATGCCATATCTGGAAGCACATGTAATTTGCCTTTTACGGCGTCATTTTAAATACTCAAGTATTGCCAAGTCTTATTTGACATCTTTGTAGCTCTTTTATTGTGAGAAAGGTAGTATATAATTTGATGAATGTGTTCCATGGCACTATATATATGGGAGAACAAGTATTATATAATTTGATCAACAGTTCTCGGTCAATTTTTTTTGCTGGTTTTTCTTCCCAAGTCTTGTATTTGGAAAACACATTAGAGTAAGAGTTGCAAACAAATTGAGAAACTTTTCCTGACATGCAATGCAAACAAGTTATTAACCTTTTCGTTAATTTTTTTTATAAGGGCCAAAAGTTCTGCTTGAGAAACATTTGTAACATTTTTTTTTTAATTTTCTTTTCCTAATTAAGGTCTATATCCCTCAATTTTATGTTTGCTTTTCTTTTTAAAAAAAATTCAGGTTAGAAAAAAAAAATAGCCAACCAAGTATCTACATTGTTGCTTCTTGTTCATTAGTACATCATAAGAGAATCGTGAACCAATATCAATATCAACGGTATATTGTCATACTAGAATGTTCACAAAGTAGCATTTTATAAATACAAAGCCAAAAAAACAGTTTTCATTTAAAATCATAATAGTAATCATAGTTATGTAGCTCTAATTGGAAAACAAGAAACAATTAATTATTTATTATTTCCATCGGTAAAAGGTTTTCCTCATAAACCATTATCCTATAAGAGAAGCTATCATCTTTAATGCCAAGCTATTCAATTCTCTTGGTACTTATATAAAACCAAACTTGTTTATCGTTCTTTTTTCTTTTTTGCTGAAGAATATATTGTCTTTGTTATTCACTTTAGTAGGATGTTCAATGCCGGACAACGGTCTAACAATAAAGAGTTTGGTCCATGAATCTTTTACTTTGACTTTTCTCAAAATTGATATATAAAAAATAGTTGTCTATGCAGAATTTGAGATCCATCCAATTGATCCATTTAGTACGGCTGAGTGTCCAAACAGGATTCCATATTCAATATCATTAGCATCCATGTTTTAACAAATAGCTCGTTGCTCAAGTCAAATGGCACCAATTAAATTGCATTGCATGTTTCACTTTTACCCCACTAGTGACATACTCCATCAATGTACACTTGAACACCCACCTCCTTATGATAACTTATAGACATATCTACATCAATTTTTTTTCTAAGAATTACTTCTTAGACAATATATCTCCCACAAGGGATAGTGATTTCCATATTTCATGTCTCATTTTCATCTGCGTCGATTACAAGAAAAAGTATACATTTTGAATCACCTTACGGTCATCTCTAACTTGGTCATAACCAAATCCATAAAGATCAATCATAGGATCCCAACAAGAAAAGTCAAATGCAAAAGGACTTAGAGGAATAACTTTGAATTCCTTCATAGTTGGGTTCCAAAATAAAATTATCCTTGGTTCTTCAATACAACGAATGTCACTTACTCTATCCAATGAATGTGATTAACACTAGGAGAGCCATAAATATGAAAATAAGATTTCTCTTGAAATGGATTTGGCCAATCTAAGTTGAACATATTCTCAAACCTCTCACCAATAAAAGAATAAAACACATATTGATATATGTAATTGGGATGCCAAGGTGTAATATGATGTAACTGGAGAGATGTATTATTGTAATAAGATTTATCCTTAGATAAAAAATTCCTTCGAAACATCCTAATGAAATAAGAATATTCAAACAAAAGATACCATGATTTGCATACGCAATCAAATCGAATCAAAGATTTGAGATGTAGTTTTGACAAAACAGCAAAAACATCGTGCATGTGATTGTTAACCTTTCTATTTGAGATGTAGTTTTGACAAAACAGTAAAAGCAAAAAATTTACTTGACACTCCATCACCTAAATTTTACACTCTTACCTTTATATTAAATTCTATTTTTACCTTTCACTTAAAAAAAAATCGATAAAGAAAAACATAAAATAAATTAAACGATTAAATGTGTAATTCAAAAAGAAAAAATGTATATTGATTTTTTTGGTTCAAACTTGTGCCGGTTGGTATATATGCCTTCGTGAGTGTCTTGTGGCACTAAGTGTTTTTGTTGTAGAGGTCAACCTATATGATAGTAGTGTATTTCTATGGATACGAATGGATTCAGATATCAATCAAATAGAAGGTCGATTTTTTTTATAAAATTCTGTTGTAATATTTTAACATTTAAATAGTTGAATGTCTTCGTAAAACTATTTCCACTATTTTTTAATATAATTTTTTGTTATTAATACATATAAATTAAAATCTCTTTATATTAATGATAATACATAATATAATGATATCTGGATTTTGTAAAACTAGCAACGTCATTGAAACTTTAAAATAGTAATCAAAATAATTAATATATAAATTTTTATCTTTAGAAATTATTATGATATGATATGTTAATTGAATATTTTACTCTTTTAAATTGATCTCGTATGAATCTCATCATAATGTGCACTAATTTTTCGATCAAATTTAAATCTTTCATAAACTAATTTGTCTATACACAATTACAATTATTCAAAATTTTATTCCTGAGATGATAATATGTCATCGACAAATTTTCTTCTAAGAAGATGACATTGAAATGAGATAATGATAAACTACATATTCAGTTATAGGATCACATCAAAATATTTAACAAAAATTTACATAGGAACTATTTTTATTGATATTTTAAAATTTCAGTATTTGTCAATTCATATAATTTAAGAACTAATTTGCATAAGAAAATGTTGTTTTTTTACTAAATGTAATTCATCGAACCAACAAGCGTTTTTTTACGAGGCTGGCCCACGGCTACGGTCCTTGTATTATTTCAATGATTTAAAAGTTTAGATGAGTTGAGTTTCAGGGTATCATGGTCAAGACATGCATTTCTCAAGGCTTGAAGATCACTAACATATCACCAACCAAAGAGGTCTTCACATTGATAGTGAGAGTTGAATCGACGACTTTGTGAATGTGAACCAACTTCTTAACCACTGAACCAACTTTCGTAGTTTAGTAAAATTATTTTACATCCGACAACAAATAATAATTCGTCACATCAAAATATTAAATACCTTTGATATAAAAAATTATAATTATTCGATCATTTAAAGTTATTTTATATTTTAGTGCACTACCTTTAAACTCTTGTGTCCAATGAGAATTTATTAGCTTTTTTTATTAAAAAAAACTTCCTATAAAATTTCAACAAAAACTATTTTTAGTCTCTATAAAAAATTCTCAACTTTTTAGTTTATAATTTTTTTTATTCACTTTTAATCTATATATTAAAAAAAATTAATATTTTTAATTCTCGTAAAATTAAAATAAATATTAAAAGAAAATGAATTTATTTTAAAATTTTAATTCCACCATTTTGTGCAATGATAATGATAATGAGTTTGGATGTTTTCTTTTCTTTCCCACCCCCACGAGTCTACGACTTCAACGCGACTAAACAACCAAGTCAAAGAAACTATGCGTGACGCAGGCAAGTTCACCGGATGAACCGGTAACCCAACACACTTGCGTTGAAAAATTACATTACCCTCCTTCCCATTTCTTATTTCAAATAATCAATTGACCGTTCCTATTTTGTCATCTTTTCTCCGGTTCGCACCGTTAAACCGGTCATACAAAAACCAATCCTTTCTTTCTTATTTTGACCTAAATCCCCTTTCCTTTTCCTCGATTCCATTAAGCTCTCTGAAACTACGAGATATACTCCAATCTAATCGGTAAGCCTTTTTCTCCTTTTCAATCCAATTTATTTTATACTCAATTTTTTTTATTTTTTCTGTAATAACATGAATTTCGATTTCGTTCTGTTAACATTTTTAAACAAATCCACTTTCAGCAAAAACAAAATTATGCTTTTTTTTTTCAAGTATTGAATTTCATGGTCAACTTTGTATAGTGGGTCATTCAACTTCCTCGTTTTTCACTTGATCTTCTGTTTGAATTTGTCACTTAGTTTCTTTGGTACCAGCTTTTCTTAGAGTAAAATTCACTAGTGTTTAATTGATTGATTTTCTTGTGTTTCATGTGTGGATCTTGATGTTATGCTTCTTCGGAGCATGGATTGCTGTATTTTTAGTAGATTGTGAATTTTTTCAAGTTAATTGACTATTTTGTAGATTCTTAGATTTTAACTAATCATAGTAAACTAAGAGTGTGTGATGAATCAATTTTATGCTGTGGCATGTAATTTGTATTAAAACTGTGCTAGTTAATTACTAAGTAAATCTTTTTAATTTTCGTGGACATGTCACTACAAACAGAAGCTTTTGCAGAAAAATGCTCCCTCCGCGACAGCAGTCTCGGGTTGGAGGACTGCAAACGTCTCTGTCTCTGGTTTCTTCGGATCCTCGTCTGTCTCCAGAGGATCCTAGGTCAAACTCTGATAATCTCCGTGAATCCCCTACTGAAAGTGCTAGTTCTAGAGAAACCTGGCCTACTGCTGATGCAATTGCTGCGAAGAAGATGGAGAATGGAAAAGCCGAGATCGATTGTCCTGATCAGTCAGTTATTCGTCGTGTTTCTAGTGCGGACAGGATTAATCTTCAGGATATTGCTAGAGAGAGAGTGGATGTAATATGTGAAAAAATGCATCGTCTACCTGAAGAGTTTTTAGATGAACTGAAAAATGGACTTCGGGTTATCCTTGAGGGAGGGAACGGCTCGCAGCATAGAGACGAGTTTTTCATTTTGCAGAAGCTTGTTCAAAGTAGATCTGATTTAACAGCTAAGACATTGATTCGAGCACATCGAGCGCAGCTTGAAATCCTTGTTGCTATAAATACTGGAATTCAGGGATTTTTACATCCTAGCATCAGTCTGTCGCAGACATCGCTGATTGAGATATTTGTGTACAAGAGATGCAGAAACATAGCTTGCCAAAACCAGCTTCCGGCTGATGATTGTTCTTGTGAAACATGCACCAACAACAATGGCTTCTGCAATCTTTGCATGTGTGTTATTTGTAGCAAGTTTGATTTTGAAGTAAATACATGTCGTTGGATTGGATGTGATTTGTGTTCTCATTGGACTCACACAGATTGTGCTATTCGAGAGCAACTTATCTGCATGGGTCCTTCTGTAAAGAGTGGATCAGGGCCAAGCGAAATGGTTTTCAGGTGTCAAGCATGCAATAGGACTTCAGAACTGTTGGGCTGGGTTAAAGATGTCTTCCAACACTGTGCACCATCATGGGATGGGGGAGCCTTGATGAGGGAGCTTGATTTTGTTAGTAGGATCTTTCATGGTAGTAAAGACCAACGGGGGAGGAATCTCTTTTTGAAGTGTGATGAGCTCAAGGAAAAACTCAAAAGTGGAAAAATGGATTCTAAAGGAGCATGCAGGGCAATATTGACGGTTTTCCAAGGTATACTATTTCTAGTTTACATGCAAATTGTAGTATTTCAATATTTTTGTTGACATAAGCTGAAACACATACATGTGTGCAGAGTATGTATACGATATAGTTGTGGTTTTCATTTTTTCTTTGTCTTGTTCGCTATTGCTATATCATATTTGGTTATGTCTGAACAGACGGCAATTCATAAAAAACTTAATTAGGACTAGGAGTGATTAAAAGAACAGGTTTTGGACTATATTTTGATAACTGCCTGTTTTCTCTTCATTAAAACCCAATTGTAAACACATACGAGTAAGATGTTAGTTGCAATAGTTAGAAAAGCATCTATAATCAATAAAATGTTTATGCTACAGGCTACAGCTGCAACTGGATATGTGGCACTTTGATTGATTGATTTATTTATTATCTTGTTCTAACAAATGCTTTTCCCAATGAAGAGCTTGACCTGGATTCTCCAAAGAGCCTGGAAAATGCAGAAAGTGGAAGATTGATTGCTCCACAAGAGGCATGCAATAGAATTGCTGAAGTGGTGCAGGAGGCTATAAGAAAGATGGAATTAGTAGCTGATGAGAAGATGAGAATGTTCAAGAAGGCTCGCTTAGCTGTTGAGGCTTGTGATCGCGAATTAGCAGACAAGGCCAGAGAAGCAGGAGAACTCAAGATGGAGAGGCAAAAAAAGAAGTCACAGATTGAAGAACTGGAGAGAATTGTAAGACTTAAAAATGCAGAGGCTGATATGTTCCAGTTGAAGGCTAATGAGGCCAAACGGGAGGCTGAGAGGCTCCAGAGGATTGCTCTTGCCAAATCTGATAAATCTGAGGAAGAATATACTAGCAACTATTTGAAACAAAAATTAAGCGAGGCTGAGGCTGAAAAGCAATATCTGTATGAGAAAATCAAATTGCAGGAGAGTTCTCGGTTATCACAGAGCAGTGGTGACCCCTCTTCAATGCTGATGTATTCCAAAATCCATGATCTCCTATACAATGGTCCTCCCAAGGCAGACAGTCAATCTAACGACCGCCACCCTTTCCGTACAAACCCATGATGAGTATCGGCTCAGGGTTTGTTGTAATCTCTTACATATTATTATAGCAATCTCATTCTGTTGTACAATTGACAAAGAGTTGGTTCAATTCCATTACCTTTGAGGCAGTAAAAGCCTTTTGTTAATGGAAGAGGTACTATTAAGTGCTTATAATTTAGTTTGAACTTTGAAACAAAGTTTGTTCTATGCAGTGTATGTATGAATATGCTTGACAAATTATTAATTGTTGCTTAATTTGTGGAATCCAATTACTTATTCAGTATATTTATACTAGTCTTATTTTATATGTCGTATGTGAGTTGAACCATGTCTATGTTTAGAGAGAGGCTAAATAGATTTTATGTAGAGACAAAGTTAAAGGGACATTTTGTTATTTCATAAAACCGCATTACATTACATTTTAATAACAATTACTTTTCTTGTCTCAATTGAAGGATGGGATACTCATTTTTTGAATAGATGGGGCTGGGTTTGTCTCATTACTGTTCTTTGAGGGATTCTTAGGTTCTGGAACTCTGCTAAAATGAACAATGCTGTCAAATGTCAAAGCAGCACTGATTCCATGGCACCTTATTAGAGAGCTTTGGCACACATTTGGTGTGACAATCTTTGCGTTGTTGACAAACAAGCCTGATCTTCCACTGTTGGTGATGCTGATCACCTTGTTTGGGAGGCCAGAGGGAACTACTGAACCATTTGGAAAATGCAATAGATGATTGAGCAGTAATGGTGTTGGAATAGAATGGCTAAGTAGGAAATCATGGAGCTCATCTGTGCTTATTGAGAATTTAGATAAATCTTCATCATTTGGCATTAGGAATGTGAGATCATTGTTTTGCAGCGAGTTGGGCTGGCTGTTGAGGATTTTGAGGAGGATGACAAATCCATAATAAGACCGACTTCGCATGTCAGACATGGCTGTCTGCAGGTCGGTTTGGTTAAATGTAGTGGTGGATTGAGATTCACCAACTGAAAAGAGTGTAAGGAGGAGTATAAACCAGAGAGCCATTGTGAAAAGCTTAAGTTTTTGCTTGAATCTATAGTGTTTGTGTAATAATGAATGAAATATAATTTCACTTTGCATGGTATTTATAGCAATGTTATTGATTCATGCCTATGTTGCCACACATTTTTTCCTTTTTAGGTAGGTGACGGGCCTTTTGTGTGTGAAGGGTGAAAGGAATATAGTAGTTAGCTCAGAATGTGCTTCAAGGGAAAATTTGAAGAAATTAAACCAATAATGCCAACATTAGCCAATATAAGTAGGAAAGATAACCTGACAAAAAATAGGAAATACTAAGTGCATAAATAGTTTTGTTTTATTAAATGAATTCAAATTAACTTCTGAATTTGGAGACTTGGACAAACAATAATCAATACTGAAACATTGAAGCATTTTTGTTAGTTATTTTGAAAGTGGGGTGGGTCTCCATTTTTTTATAATCATGTTATAAATTCATTTGTCTCAAAATATAATTATTTTGAAAGTGGGGTGGGTCTCCATTTTTTTATAATCAGGTTATAAATTCATTCGTCTCAAAATATAAGAAAAAATAAGTCCGAGAGAGTATATATATTTAATTTAAAATTTGGGCTAAATACATTTACTTTTGTTGAGAACTGAGACTCTGAGTGTGAGAGAGCGAGTGAAGTAAGAACGATTAAAGAGAGATGTGGTGACTGATGAGGGCGGCTGCTATGTGAGACTGAGAAGTGAGAGCTAGGGTTTAGAAAAATCACTTAATGAAATTACAGTTGGGTTTGAATCGGTAAGTGACCCACTCCAATTAATAAAATATTAATTACTAATATTAATAATTAAAAATATTACAATATATTCTTATACGGACATGTCGCTCACCAACAATTGAAATCCTAGCGCCTGACCCGCTTGTGTCAATCCTCTCAGACCCTAAAATTTTATCGGTGGATCCAATTGTGTCGATTCAACCCGCTCATTTCATTTTCACCCGCAGCAGGTTGGGTGATGGAAGGTGGGTTGCAGCTCATGTCCACCCTAATTGCTCCTTACTCTCTCTAACTTGTAGTATACTACCTAGTTGAGTAAAGAATCATGTACCTTTTAAATTTTGAAGTTGAAGAGGGTGGTTACTTTTATTCAGAAAACGCTTAAATTTTTTTTTCTTTTTTAATTCTTTAATTTTGAAGAGTAATAATTCGAAGGTCGTTTGAAAGATATGTAAAATTTCTCTATCGATTATTATATGGACCTATAAAAATCTTATACAAATTTGTACCCCTAAAATAAGATCTTATATAAAAAATAATAAATCAATTTAATTCTTTATAAACTATATCACTATTTCTCTTATTTAATTCACGAACTATAAAATATAATGAGTAGTCTCTATATTATTTTTAATCTATTAAACCTAAACTAAGTTAATTAGTCCCTATTAACTATAGACAGTGTCTCTAGACTTTTTGAACTAATTTTTCGTTTTATGAAACTAAATTTTACGTGGGAGAAACAAGATTATGTGGTTCCTTAGATTATTAATTATGATGATGTTGGTAAGACATGACGTGGTTTTGTGTTATGTAATTGTTTTATGTTATCAATTTGTGCGTTGTGGATTATGAGTTTGTTAATAGAGTTGTCATTTTTAATTTTAGTAAATTTTAATAGTGTTATATCAATATGTATTATATTCATCAATGATTTTTTTTTATTTTTTTTAATTGAATTAGTGGAATATGTTTAATAATTTAATAAAAATGAAATTATTGAGTAACATGTCATGTCACTCAAAATTGATATGTGACATTGTTTCTCATATCTAGCAAAAAATTAACTATAGAAACTAATTTCGTAGTTTTTAAACCAAATCTAACTGACAAATGTTGAAGTGGTTAAATTGAACGTCTTGTTTAGATTTAGAGTCAAGACCTTACAATTGTATGAATTAATTATGATGAAATTTATAATCTTTTCTAAAATAAAATAAAAAATGTCTCACACTGTAATGTAATGTTCCTCCCACGTTTACTATATAGCTCCAAAAAAAATGAATAAATTTAATTAACAAATTACATTCACAAACAAACAAATAAAGAGTGTGTTAGTTTATGAATGCATGGATGGTAGGACTTTTACAATTTTTTTAAACAAGAGTTGGTATTAATAGGGCTCCACTTTTAAACTTGATACAATTTATTGAGAATAAAAACTATTTTTTTGACACAAGAAATATAAACTCTTCTTTAATTGAAAAGTTAACAAAAATAACTTACATCTAATTAAAATATCCCTTTAAAAAAAAGCAAATAATGCTTTTTTATACCCATAATCACATAATGATTTTTTTATCACTATTGTATTAATTTGTGTTGAAAAATCTAAGAAATCACCTTAATCAAAATCTTTCACCAGTATCATCGTCTTAACACAATTTATAAATTTGATTTCAATTCTACAAATTTGAATTCTACATAATTACAGTCACACATTTGAAATATTAACAGTTCAATAATATATACATTCATATTTTATAATTTAAACTATCAAATTTGAATTAAAGTTATTCGATTTTGATCCAATTATCACAAATATTTTAAATACTTAAATGTAGAAATTTTCAACTCCATCAAAGCCAAATCTAATTTTACTTGAACCAAATTAAGTTGTTATCACAAATCGAATTTATTAATTAACAAATTCAAACATTTAATAGTTATCTTAGAAGAGATTGAAGTGCGAGTTTTTAAATATGTAATTTATCTTTTTTTATGATTGAATTTTACTGTTAAACTATTGAAAAAAAATTAGAAAAAAAAAAAGAAATTTTACTTTGAGAAAAAGAGAGAAAATAAAAGTGATTATCTCTGCAAAATTGCAAGGTGATGAGCACTCTTTGATGCCTTTTTATGGGTCCAAATTATACGGACCCTCACTTTCTTTCACACCACAACTGTCTCTGACATAAACACAAACAATCTTCAGGACCACTCACAAACACAATACAGTCCTTCCTTTCAGCTTCTTCATTCATTTATCAATTTGGGTTTCATCAAAGTTTTACCCTTTTTTATTTTTGTTCATAAAGCTTCAAACTTTATGAGTTTTTAGAAGTGGGTTTGGTGAGATAAATTATGGGTTTGCTTCAATTTTTGCTTTTCAAGTCTTTTCAAGATTCATGTGGTGGTGTTTGGTTTGGTGGTTTAGTTTTTTTGAATCTTCAGTGAAGATAAGTTGGTGAACTTTTTTCAAGGATGTCTGTGAATGGAAGAGTTTCAGGTTCTAATGGAAGATTGTCACAAAAATTGAAATCTTCTTGGAAAGGAAATGAATCTATGCATGTGTCAAATTCTAGTAGAACATGTAGGAAAAAACTGTTTCTGTTTTGGGTTTTTTGTGTTGTTGTTGCTTTGTGGAGTGTTTGGTTTATCATCTTTAGTTTCAATAGTAGTAAACATTTGATTAAAGAAACAGCTTGTGAAAATAGTGAACAAACCTTGCTACAACGTTACAATGTCAGTAGGAAACAGCTTCATGCTTTGGCTTCCTTGTTCTCTGGATCAGATCAGGTGACATGCACTTTTTGCTTTTTTATTTTTCTTTCAATTTTATTGGTTAGCTTGACTTTTTGATTTTGTAAGATAATTGTTGTTTCTGTTGAGAATTATTTTTTTTAAATATACAAAATTTGTTGTTGGATTGTAATTAACACTATGTATTATCAATATTATTCAACTTAGTTTTCTCTATTTCTCTATTATTAATGACTTAAATCAAGAATCGTAATAACTTAAATGAGAGGGTATAAATAATTTTCTTATGATGTTTGATTGTTTTTCTTGTTTACATGGTACTTATGGTATGCAACAATTTAATTTAATTTTATTACTAAAAGTGACAAAGCTATATTTAATTATTAGTCTATAATGCCGATTTTGTCCAACTGTATTGATGAAAAAAACCTTCAAATGTTATTAAGCATTGGCATAGTCAACTCTCCAAAGAATCAGGAGTTAGAGAAGGAGCATAGATGTGTTGAAGACTCTCCAGAATCTATGGAACAATGTCCAATTCTCGATGATTTCGTCCAGACGGGGATTGGATTATCATTCCCATGGAAAAAATATGTAAACTGGATTCACAATCTTCACTTTTGTCCAATTTGGTTAATGTTTTGCTATGTGGAAAGGTAGACTTTTTTCTAAAGCTGATACTTGTATCTGTTATGTTATGCCCAAAAAGTTCCATGGTTTGAAATTGTTGATTCTGCTCGGAATTAGTTGGAACTGATGAAGCTAAAATCACTAGAAGGGGGGTTGAATAGGGATTTTGAGGTTTAAAAATTATTTTCAAAGTGTATGAGTTTCTGTCCTCTCAGTGAGGATGCGAACTGAAAAATGGTTTTTTTTTTTAAACTTTTCAAGAAAACTCAGAATAAGTGCAAGGAATTGTAAAGAGATAGACACACAAATTTTATCCTGGTTCACCCAATGATGGCTACGTCCAGTCCTCACAACCTTGTGAGATTTTCACTAAAGATCAACAGATCAACCTCTTGCAGAGGATGATTACACCTTGTATATTCTCAAGCTTCACCAAGCTTACAATCAACTTTCAAATGTTTTCAAGTTCAACTAACTTGAAAATTTACAGAGTAATATGAGTATGATTTGATTTCTCTCAACTAAAACACTTTCTAAAAGATGTTTCAAAAGATCTAATGTATGAATAGAGAAAGTGTGAAGAGAGGATGAATATTGCTTAAGATGAATGATATGATTCTTGATCTTTTTTCTGCAATATTGGTGTGTGTTGTAATGAAGAGCTTCCTGCCCTTTTATAGAGTCCTTGATAGCTCTTTCATGAGTTAAAAATTTCATGACCGTTGAGGAGGATGCAGAGTTTTGTCCAATGGTCTTTATGCTGAAATTACAACATTGCCATCCAGCCATCCTTGGACCTATGCAGTCCATCCTCTGCGTAGCCTTTTGTCTTGGTCTTGTGTAGCCTTTTGATTTTTTTCATTCTTCAAGACTTGTGACTTCTATTTTGAGCTTGTTTGCAGTTGTCTTTCAATATCTTGACTTTGCTTTATTTTTCCAATCACTCAAGAGTGAAATATAGAGCTGCCCTTAGCCTTTTCACATGGCATGGAGATTTGCAAACATGTCACTTCTTGAATCCCAAAGCTACAAGCTATCCTTGGACCTTGTATAGCTAGCCTTGTGATTTCTTTTGATCAAATGCTTCATATTATTGCTTATTCATGCTGGTTTGATCTCTTTTGATGGATTAAAAATGTTATTCCCGCGAGGATGGAAAATCTCAACTTGAAGACCCATCCTCTCAAGGTTCTGGCCATCCTCCAGCTTGAAACCTTAATGAATTAATCCAGATTTTTCTTCCTTTTGTTCTAAATGATGATTAACCTGTTTTCTTCTAATGATTCACTCAAAAGCACAGATTAGTATTAACCACAATCATAATCTCTTAAGTAATTTTGTTATCATTAAAATCAAATGAGAGATTTTGTCTCAACAGGAACCTATCAATCAATTCCTAATTTACAATTCGCATTTCTCAATGTTCGACATATTGAAAGGAGCATGATATGGTTGTTGAATAAGATACAAAGGTTCCATAGTTTTATGAGCTTTAGGCTTCTTGTGTGTCTCATTTATTGTAAGAATGCCGAGTGTGTGTTTGCTTTCACGTTCGTGACTGAGTTTAATGAACGCACGGTCATTAAACTCCACAAGACATAGCTTTTATCCAACCGTGGGTTGTTTTACAGTTTACCAACACACTGAATTTAGCAAAGCTCGGTGAGAAACAAAACAATTACCCAATTAGTAATGCATCAAATGGGTATGATAAGTGGGTAGCTCGCTCGATTGGGAGAGAGTATTTAAATACAAGTTCTACACTATAAATCCTAAACTTGAATCATAATACAAAGGTATTGCAGTCACTCTGTAGTTAGAGACATATGCACAATTGGCCGAATTCCATGATCAAACAATGTGTATTCTTTGTTTGTGTTTTCCGTATCTATTTTCTTTTGAACCCGGGTTGCTATTCTAACAATTAAACCCATAGTCTAATAACAAGATTTATCTAATGTAAAGTAGTGGATTTTTGTAATAGTTGCTGCAAACATTGTGTAGTGTGAAGATGTGCAGTCCCTACATGCTATTTGAAACATATCCATAACAATATAATTAATTTGCTTGCTTATTTTGATTTTGCAATCACAGGATTTGAGGGTCTTTGCAATTCAGGATCATGCAAATTCATATACTTTAATTAAAGGATGCTTTTGGGTCCTTATTGGAATTATAATGTCACACAAGTTGTCTTGCTTCTGTTTACTTAGGAGGAGTCAAAAGCAGAAGTTAGTTCCGGAGCATCCAGCTGCTCAACAAAAGCGGCTTCAACATTTTAAGCACGGTCATTCAAAGGCTGTGAGGTGGCGAATAAACTTGGTAGTTATTTTTGTGTCACTTGGATTTGTTGGTTCTGCGAGGTTATTTTGGCACCTGAATTCAGACATTGTGCAAAGAAGAGAAGAAATGCTTGCCACTATGTGTGATGTGCGAGCACGTATCCTGCAAGATTAGTTCAACGTGAGCATGAACCATGTTCACGCTCTTGCTATTCTTGTGTCTACATTTCACCATGGTAAACATCTTTCTGCAGTTGACCAGGTAGCATACTCAATGCCATTTGTGTTCTCGTATGTTTCATTTTCTACTCTTCACCCTTTATTTATAGTTCATGTTTTATTATTACACATTTTAAAGAAAACAATTATAGATATGATAAAGTATAAGGAAAAATAACATTGAAGCTAGTGTTTCCCTGTAGAAAATATTTGGAGAGTATACAAAGAGTACGGCATTTGAGAGACCACTTACTAGTGGTGTTGCTTATGCTTTGAAAGTTCTTCATTCTGATAGAATGCATTTTGAGAAGCGGCACGGGTGGATAATTAAGAAAATGGAAACGGAGAATGAGGCATTAGTTCAAAATTGTATTCCAGAAAACTTGGATCCGGCGCCCATTCAAGATGAATACGCACCAGTGATATTTGCTCAAGAAACAGTTTCTCATATTGTATCTATTGACATGATGTCGGGGAAGGTGTGTGTGCCTCTCTTATCCATAACTATCTATCGTCCCATCGCATTTTACTTTCTTATAATCACATTTTGTGGCAGTGGCTTAAACTGCTAATTTCGATTCCCGTGGAATATTCTTACCGTATGTATTGCATTGTTATTGTTATATAGGAGGATCGGGAGAATATTTTGCGAGCAAGGGCATCTGGAAAGGGTGTTCTGACATCCCCTTTTAAACTGTTAAAGTCCAATCACCTCGGTGTTGTACTTACATTTGCTGTTTATGACTCTAATTTTCCACCAGATGCTACACTCGAAAAGCGTATTGAAGCTACTGTGGGGTAATTTCATCTAACGATAACTTGATATAATCATACGATAAAAGCGATTAGAAACTGAGTGTAATGTGTATGTATTGGAAGGTATCTGGGCGCATCTTACGATGTTCCATCACTGGTGGACAAACTTCTACACCAACTTGCAAGCAAGCAAACCATTGTTGTCAATGTGTATGACACAACTAATGCATCTGCACATATCACAATGTATGGTATTGATGTTCCTGATACTGGCCTACTACACATAAGCAGTTTAGATTTCGGGGATCCGCTGCGAAAACATGAGATGCACTGCAGGTTCAAGCATAAGCCTCGATTACCTTGGACGGCAATCAATGCATCTGTGGGGGTATTTGTTATAACCTTGCTTCTGGGACATATATTTTATGCAGCAATAAATCGTATAGCCAAAGCGGAGGAGGACTGTCGTAAAATGGAAGAGCTTAAAGTTCGCGTCGAAGCTGCAGATGTCGCAAAATCTGACGCAGTATGTTTATGGTTTATAGTAATGCTTGTATGTTTCCTGTAAATATTTTACCAGCTGTCTTGTTCTGTGTGCAGATCTATGAGAAATTCTGGGATTGCATTGAAGACGGTGAGAATCACAAACGTATTGCTCCATCGCTTCGGCTTTTCTCATCCGAAAGTGATGAAGAGTTTATGAGCTTGGAAGAAATGAAACCTGATGAAAATGATATTTGTTACATTGCTGCTGACAGTGTGGTTTTCTGTTTGGGTGGATTTATGGTAAGCTCTTGACTTGATATTACTGTTATGAAAGTGATTTAAGTTCCATAGTGAAATTAGATCATGTGATAAAGACGAGTTGCACTTCACTTCACATAGATTGAAACATGTTTTTGGAAGAATGAAGAGACTAATTTATAGCTTTTTGTTAGTTATTCTGAAAATCGAGTCAGTCTCCATTTTTTTTAAATCACGTTATAACGTATTTCATTCATCTCAAAATATAAGAAAAAATGAGTCAAAGAAAGTTGATGTATTTAGTTTAAAATTTGGACTAAATACAAGTATACAACCACTTTTGTTGACTAATTTTTGCTTATATTTTGAGACGGAGAGTATGAAATATTTGTTGTCATTTTGTAGTAACAAATTTTTGTTGGAAAACAACGAATATAAGATTGATTTAGTGGTTGGAGTGAAAGAGTTAAAGAAGTGGCGAGGTAATTGAGGTTAAGGGTTTGATTCTCACATCCAAGATATTATTAATGATTCACATTACTAAAATTGGTTGTTCCAAAAAAAATTATTGGAGAACCTATTGAGTGGATTCTCTCCTTTCAATTGAATGTTCTTTGTACTCAAGAGCTGGTCTTTTCTCCATCTTAATACCACTATTTTTTTGTCTGATCAAGGACTTGATATGGATTAATTCGATAAATTTTGGTACATTTTTTTTTTAAATTAATAGTTAAATGAATTTTTTTTGGAAAAAGTTATTTCCTATCATTTATATAATTATAATAACAAAATATTATTTACTAAAAATGTCAGCGAAATAAAATTTAATTTTTTCTCTAAATTTTTATTATTCATAATAGTGAATATTGAATATTTTTATAATAAAATGTAAAAAATTTGTGTAATGTTTATAAATAAAATAATATTTTTTTTATGAAATTATCTTTTGTAAAATGCAAAAGTCAACAGATATTTTATTTATTTATAAAAATAATCGTTAATTATTAGTTTGTGAAAGTATCATAGAAGTTCAAGGTAAAATTCAATCCCTCCTCCTCAAAGTAGAAAGAGTAACAAAAAATTATGTGTACTTTGTGAGTT
>JBBPBP010009778.1:45787385-45802107 GCA_037974735.1 Cicer chorassanicum
ATGTTATCTACTCAAACACGTTTGTCTTACTAAAAAAATATATTATATTTTTTGTTTTTTTATATACATTTACTCATTCATTTTAATAAATATTTTTTATATATGAAATTTTTTAATTTCTTCTCAATGAAAATATATTTTTATTATATTATTACCTAATAATTATTGTTTTGATTATAATAAAAATGTAATTTTATTATTCTATATAGGGGAGGGAAAATCCATCCATCATAGTGGATACCAATTTTCCAACATAGAAGGAAATCGAAAGTTGAGGAACTAGTTAAGAAACAAGTCTTGTATAAAATAAAATTGTTAAAATGAATTGGTATTTTATATATTTTTTTAAACAAGAGTTGGTATTAAGTAGGGCACCACTTTTAAACTTGATACAATTTATTGAAATAAAAACTCCTTTTTTGACACAAGAAATAAAAACTCTTGATTGAAAAGTTATCATTGCTTAACATATGGAGTTATTTCTATTTTTCTGTGAGTGGCTTTTACATGAATACGCCATTTATACACACAATTAATGAAAGAATTTTAAATGTATCAAAACAAAAATAAGATAATCAAATTACATAAAAAATTAAGATAATCAAATTAATCTTTATAAAAACTATGAGGATAAAGTATGTATTATGAGGGTAAAATTTATTTTACATTAACATTTAAATCTATGATGTGATAATTAAATATGTGAATTATTATAGAGCAGGTGTATAATTTTAGTTATATTGATAGACATTATATTAACATAAGACTTACTCTTTTTTCATCCTAAAGTGATTGATTAACATGTGGTTGATCACCACCCACTTCGTGATTATATATAGTATGTAATAATAAAAAGTTGATAAATTAAATTTAATAATATCCATGCAATGATGGTCAACCCAATTATGCTTTAGTTGTAGTTTTGAATTAGATAGGCACTTTGTTTATTACCATTGCTAGTTGATTCTCACACTTTATTTAATTATTATATAATTGGTGGGTAAGGTATATAGCCGACATTCATTTTATTTGATGCTCCCATTACACCTATATACCCCTCCCTCATCAAACCTACATTTATATATGTAATAATTATTTTATAAAACTCTTCGTTTCGTCACACAATAATATTTTATTTCTAACACCATCCGCACAATACCCTTTATTCTTATGAATAAATGTCAATCACATTGGTGCGGATAGACACCTTAATAACTTTTGAGCCTTTTATATTTAGATGCTTTTAATTTTTATATATTTATTCAATATTTTTTTCATATTTTTTTTTTAATCACTCTATTAACGTATCACATTTATTATATTATTTTTTATTTCTGCCTATTGTCTATTCAACATTTTTAATAACTTTTAATCATGGCTATGAATTCAATAGAAGAAGATATTTCACTAAATAAGATAGTCAATCAAGTTTTGTTAAAAAGAAAAAAACCAAAAATACACTTTTAATTTTTTAAGTTTAACGTATTTCTATTCAAGTTTTCTAAGTTTATTTTATCTCGATTTAATATTTTAAGTTACATTTTGTTTGCACTGTTAGTCATTTATCTCAATTTCGACAACAATTAGTTCAACGGAAAATTTTTTATTCTTAGAAATTTTACCAAATGCTGCAATATTGTGTCTCTCATACTAATCATTCAGAAAATATTCATCAAATCTTATAAATTATCTATATTTTTTTTTTTTATTTTCTCTACAATAACTTAAACACACATATAGCCGTAAAAACAAGGTAATAAATGTTTATCCACATAAATAATGTTTTTTTAACTTTATTTACGTGCAAAGTAACTTGGACACTCAACTCGGTACGACATTTCGATTAGATTTTAACATTAGCAAAAATTTAAAACTTATAGGACCGTATGTGTAATTCAATATATCTTAACGACTAGTGGTGCAAATCAAATTTAACTTAATAGATTTAATTGAGAAAAAATAAATAAATAATTTAAACGAAAATTGAACTAAATATAAAAAAATAAATGTGTATTTTTATCCATAAAAAAAATAGTCATTGAAGTTTTTCCATGGACCTTCCATAAATAAATAGATTTTTGATAGAGATTATCTATTGACATAGTTCTTGGATACTTCAAATATGTAAGTGTAATATGTTTTCACCGTGAAAATAGAAACCAAAATTTGTGGAGTTTGCCAAATTAAAAGACTATTTTCCAAACACATATTAAGTCCTTGTTTGGAAACAAGGTGGTGTGATGCTATATGATGCTAGACAAAATTGTTTTTCGAACACTCGCTCAGTAATTATTTAATTCACTTTTTGGAAATTCAAAATTGATTTAAGATCTGTAAAATTAAGTTGACATGTTTTGATTGTACTAGAGTAGAATCAATTTTGTATTTAAAATTGATTGTAATTTGAATTTATAATTTATAGTTTTTGATTTTATATGTGATTTTTCCACTAAATTTATTGTCCAATTAATTTTTATGTAAATATCAAAATATAAATTGCTTTATAATTTATACATTTTTAACTAAAATTATTTCTATAAAATTAATTCAATTAAAATCGATTTTTACCGCTGCATAATAAAAACACAATCGCGTCTAAAATCAATTAGTAAAAGAAATTACCATTATTAACTAAAAATAAAAACAAATAATGCGGTGTTAGTGTTTTTCCAAAAGGACCATATTAATTTTAGTTTCTATGTATTTGATTTAGGTGCATTTCTCAACCATCTGATAAAAATTAAACAATAAAAATTTAAAAACACATTTTAATTTATTTTAAATAAAATTTAACCGACTATCACATCCATTTTTGATAGAATTGGAAACTAGAAAATGTGCAAGGCGTGCATTGCCAATTTTACCCTTCTTTTTTTACTATCACATTTTTAAGTCTCAAGATTTGAGCAGAAGCATTTTTTTTGTTTGTTTGCTTCTGACTCTCTTTATCTTTTCTGTCACTAATCCGTATTCTGCCTGCAACGCACACAGTTGGGAGAGAGAGAGAAAAAAAGAGAGAGAAAGAGAGAGAGTATTTTTCTTCTCTTTAAACACTCACCAACAATTACAAGGGTGATGTCTTTTTCAACTCTTTGCAAAAGCAATAGAATAATAACAAACTAACATGTGAATTAAAAACAACATAAGATATAAAATAAAATAGTAGTAATAATTATTGACATAAAAAAGATCTCATCATTTTTATTTATTTTTAAATAATGGAATTTTGTTTGCTTTTGGTTAAGCTTCCCCCACCACATGATGAGATAATGATGTTCCCATTCTCTACTAGCTATTAGCTAATGCTGCACACCACCAAACTAGAGAGAGAAATATAAAATGTTTTTCTGGTTTTTTTTTTTTACAAAACCAAACTATATCTTTCCAATTTTAATCCCAAAAACTAATTTCTCAAGATAACTCACATTTAATTAAAATATCCCCTTAAAAAAAAGGTAAACAATGTTTTTTTATATCCATTATCACATGTTGATTTTTTATTTTCTTTCGACCATTGTACTAATTTCTGTCTAATAATCTAATTGATAGTTTTTATTAAAATCTTTTTCTCTATTATACTTCTACGATTTATAAATCTAATTTTAATTCTACATAGTTATATTCACATATTTAAAACATACGTGGTTCAAATATATATATATATATATATTATAATTAAAATTATCAAACTTGAATTAGAACTATTCTATTTTAATTTAACGATTACAAATATTTTAAATGTGTGAATTTAGAGATTTTTTATTACATCAAACTCAAATTCAGTTTTATTTGGACCAAATTAAATCGTAATCATAAATGAAATTTATTAATTAACAAACTCAATCATCTTATAATTATATAAGAAGAGGTTGAAGTGGGAGTTTGAATTCATAATTTTTTTTAATATGTGAATTTTGCGGTTAGATTATAAAAAAAAGTTAGAAGAAGAAGAAGAAGAAAAAAAAAAAAGTAATTTTTACTTTGAGAAAAAGAAAGAAAATAAAAGTGATTATCTCAGCAAAATTGCAAGGTGATGGGCACTCTCTTCCACTCTTTGATGCTTTTTTTTTGGTTGATCAGAGTTCAGTAAGACAGAAAGAACCTGTTATACAAAAACAACAATTTTTCTTCCTATTCACTTTCTTTCACACCACAACTCTCTTCTCTTCTCTCTCTCTCTCTCTCTCTCACTAAGATTGTGATTTCCAAAAAAGACAACACAACTGTCTCTGATTCACCTTGTTGTGTTGTGTTGTGTTGTGTTGGAGTGATTATTGCTCCATGCTACTCTGACATAAACACAAACAATCTTCAGGACCACTCACAAAGACAATACACTCCTTCCTTTCAGCTTCTTCATTCATTTATGAATTTGGGTTTCATCAAAGTTTTACCCTTTTTGGTTTTTGTTCATAAAGCTTCAAACTTTATGTGTTTTTTGAAGTGGGTTTGGTGAGACAAATTATGGGTTTGTTTCAATTTTTGCTTTTCAAGTCTTTTCAAGATTCATATGGTGGTGTTTGGTTTGGTGGTTCAGTTTTTTTGAATCTTCAGTGAAGATAAGTTGGTGAACTTTTTTCAAGGATGTCTGTGAATGGAAGAGTTTCAGGTTCTAATGGAAGATTGTCACAAAAATTGAAGTCTTCTTGGAAAGGAAATGAATCTATGCATGTGTCAAATTCTAGTAGAACATGTAGGAAAAAACTGTTTCTGTTTTGGGTTTTTTGTGTTGTTGTTGCTTTGTGGAGTGTTTGGTTTATCATCTTTAGTTTCAATAGTAGTAAACATTTGATTAAAGAAACAGCTTGTGAAAATAGTGAACAAACCTTGCTACAAAGTTACAATGTCAGTAGGAAACAGCTTCATGCTTTGGCTTCCTTGTTCTCTGGATCAGATCAGGTGACATGAACTTTTTGTTTCTGTTTTTTTTTTTTTTCCTTTCAATTTTATTGGTTAGCTTGACTTTTTGATTTTGTAAGATAATTGTGGTTTCTGTTGAGAATTATTTTTATTAAATATACAAAATTTGTTGTTGGATTGTAACTTTCAGCTGAATTGAAACGTGTAAAATAATGCCAACAAAGAGATTGACTTATAGATATCTTGGTTTGTTAGTTACAATAGCTATTTAGTTTTCTAATTGACTATATAAGGCTATGTAACTTTTGATGTAATTAACACTCTGTATTATCAATATTATTCAACTTACTTTTCTCTATGTATCTCTTATCAATTACTTAAATCAAGAATTGTAATAACTTAAATGAGAGGGTATAAATAATGTTCTTATGATGTTTGATTGTTTTTCTTGTTTACATGTTACTTATGGTGTGCAACAATTTAATTTAATTTTATTACTAAAAGTGACAAAGCTATATTTAATTACTAGTCTATAATGCAGATTTTGTCCAACTGTATTGATGAAAAAAAGCTTCAAATGCTATTAAGCATTGGCACAGTCAACACTCCAAAGTCAATGTGTCCAAAGAACCAGGAGTTAGAGAAGGAGCATAGATGTGTGGAAGACTCTCCAGAATCTATGGAACAATGTCCAATTCTCGATGATTTCGTCCAGACGAGGATTGGATTATCATTCCCGTGGAAAACATTGGTAACATTGGATTCACAATCTTCTCTTTTGTCCAATTTGGTTAATGTTTTGCTCTGTGGAAAGGTAGAGTTTTTACTAAAGCTGATGCTTGTATTAAAAGTTCCATGGTTTGAAATTGTTGATTCTGCTCGGAATTAGTTGGAACCTATCAATCATATCCTAATTTAAAATTCGCATTTCTCAATGTTCGACATATTGAAGGGAGCATGATATGGTTGTTGAATAAGATACAAAAGTTCCATAGTTTATGAGTTTAGGCTTCTTGTGTGTCTCATTTATTGTAAGAATGCCGAGTGTGTGTTTGCATTCACGTTCGTGACTGAGTTTAATGAACGCACGGTCATTAAACTCCACAAGACATAGCTTTTATCCAATCGTGGGTTGTTTTACAGTTTACCAAACACACTGTGTTTGGCAAAGCTCGGTGAGAAACAAAACAATTACTCAATTAGTAAGGCATCAAATGGGTATGATAAGTGGGTAGGTCGCTCGATTGGGAGCGAGTATTTAAATATAAGTTGTACACTATATATCATAATCTTAATCATAATAGAAAGGTATTGCAATCACTCTACAGTTAGAGACGTAGGCACAATTGGCCGAACTCCGTGATCAAACATTGTGTATTATTTGTTTGCGTTTTACGTATTTATTTTCTTTTGAACTGGGGTTGGTATGCTAACATTTAAACCTATAGGCTAATAACATGGTTATGTAAAGTCATATCTAATTTAAAGTAGTGGATTTTTGTTAGAGTTGCTGCAAACATTGTGTAGTGTGAAGATGTGCAGTCCCTACATGCTATTTGAAACATATCCATAATATAATTAATTCGCTTGCTTATTTTGGTTTTGCAATCACAGGAACTGATGGTCTTTGCAATTCAGGATCATGCAAATTCATATACTTTAGTTAAAGGATGCTTTTGGGTCCTTATTGGAATTATAATGTCACACAAGTTGTCTGGCTTCTGTTTACATAGGAGGAGTCAAAAGCAGAAGCTAGTTCCGGAGCATCCAGCTGCTCAAAAAAAGCGGCCTCAACATTTTAAGCATGGTCATTCAAAGGCCGGGATGTGGAGAAAAAACTTGCTAGTTATTTTTGTGTCACTTGGAATTGTTGGTTCGGCGTGGTTATTTTGGCACCTGAATTCAGACATTGTGCAAAGAAGAGAAGCAATGCTTGCCACTATGTGTGATGAGCGAGCACGTATGCTGCAAGATCAGTTCAACGTGAGCATGAACCATGTTCACGCTCTTGCTATTCTTGTGTCTACATTTCACCACGGTAAACATCCTTCTGCAGTTGATCAGGTAGCATACTCAATGCCATTTTTGTTCATCTCTTATGTTTCATCTTCTACACTTCACCCTTTATTTATAATTCATGTTTTATTATTACACATTTTAAGGAAAACAATTTTAGATATGATAAAGTATAAGGAAAAATAACATTGAAGCTTTTGTTTCTCTGCAGAAAATATTTGGAGAGTATACGGAGAGTACGGCATTTGAGAGACCACTTACTAGTGGTGTTGCTTATGCTTTGAAAGTTCTCCATTCTGATAGAATGCATTTTGAGAAGCAGCATGGGTGGACAATTAAGAAAATGGAAACGGAGAACGAGGCATTAGTTCAAGATTGTATTCCAGAAAATTTGGATCCGGCGCCCATTCAAGATGAATATGCACCAGTGATATTTGCTCAAGAAACAGTTTCTCATATTGTATCTATTGACATGATGTCGGGGAAGGTGTGTGTGCCTCTCTTATCCATAACTATCTATCGTCCCATCGCATTTTACTTTCTTATAATCACATTTTGTGGCAGTGGCTTAAACTGGTAATTTACATTCCCGTGGAATATTCTTACCGTATGTATTGCATTGTTATTGTTATATAGGAGGATCGGGAGAATATTTTGCGAGCAAGGGCATCTGGAAAGGGTGTTCTGACATCCCCTTTTAAATTATTAAAGTCCAATCACCTCGGTGTTGTACTTACATTTGCTGTTTATGACTCTAATCTTCCACCAGATGCTACACCCGAACAGCGTATTGAAGCCACTGTGGGGTAATTTCATCTAACGATAACTTGATATAATCATAAATAAGATAAAAACAATTAGAAACTGAGTGTAATGTGTATGTATTGGAAGGTATCTGGGCGCATCTTATGATGTTCCATCACTGGTGGACAAACTTCTGCACCAACTTGCAAGCAAGCAAACCATTGTTGTCAATGTGTATGACACAACTAATGCATCTGCACATATTACAATGTATGGTATTGATGTTACTGATACTGGCCTACTACACATAAGCAGTCTAGATTTCGGGGATCCGCTACGAAAACATGAGATGCACTGCAGGTTCAAGCATAAGCCTCGATTACCTTGGACGGCAATCAATGCATCTGTGGGGGTATTTGTTATAACCTTGCTTCTGGGACATATATTTTATGCAGCGATAAATCGTATAGCCAAAGTGGAGGAGGACTGTCGTAAAATGGAAGAGCTGAAAGTTCGTGCCGAAGCTGCAGATGTCGCAAAATCTCAGGTTCTCTTGTAAATTCACATGTTCAACACATTAAATGATGATCGACTTTCAATATGAGAATTATTTCTCGTAACTTATATAACAGCCTTTTACTTAATTAAAATTAATAATTCTCTCTTGACCTCCAAGGATTGGTTTCTCTTTTTGTAGTTTCTTGCGACAGTTTCACACGAGATCAGGACTCCAATGAATGGTGTTTTAGGTAATAATTGAGAATAATTTGTTGTTGTAATAAGTAATCGCAACTGGTCAATACTTGTTGGTGATTATTGTCAAATGTTTAAAATCATTTTCCAGGTATGCTGCAAATGTTGATGGACACAGACCTTGATGACAATCAAATGGATTATTCGCAAACTGCTCACGAGAGTGGTAAAGATCTTATATCTGTCATAAATGAGGTTCTCGATCAAGCTAAGATCGAGGCAGATAAGCTTGAACTTGAAGCTGTAGCTTTTGATCCACACACTATTCTAGATGAAGTTCTATCCCTTTTCTCTGAGAAGTCTAATGAAAAAGGAATTGAGGTGAAACCCTATCTTTAGATACTTTGTTTTGTAGTACGTCCAATTATTTCGGCATTCAGTCTTACATAAACTTATGTTCTCTATACCTTTGGTTGAGTACAGTTGGCTGTTTATGCATCCAATCAAGTACCTAAAGTTGTCATTGGCGATCCTAAACGCTTCCGACAAATTATTACCAATCTTGTTGGCAATTCACTTAAGGTTCGCTATATTTGACGCTGAATCTTCTCTATCGACTTTGAAATAATCTTTTGGATAATCCGTTAATGGTTGCTGATTTGTAATCTTTGTTAATTAGTTTACTTGGTGCATTTCAGTTCACTCACGATAAAGGACATGTTTTTGTCTCGATTCATCTTGCAAATGAAGTGAAGAATCCACTTCATTTCATGGATGCAGTACTGAGAGAAGGCTTAAACATGAATCACGACATATCCGAAAGAACATATAATACATTGAGTGGATTTCCTGTAGGCAATAGATGGAAAAGCTGGGAAAATTTCAAAAAGTTAAATAGCATAAATTTGATGGATGAGCCTGAAACTATTCAACTACTAGTAACTGTTGAGGACACTGGTATAGGAATTCCTAACGATGCACAAAGCCGCATATTTACACCTTTCATGCAGGCCGATAGTTCCACTTCTCGAACATACGGTGGAACGGGAATAGGACTGAGCATTAGTAAATGTCTAGTTGACCTCATGGGAGGAGAAATCGGATTTGTAAGTGAGCCTGGAATTGGAAGTACTTTTTCATTTACAGGAAATTTCAGAAAAGGAGAAACCAAATCTCTGGATTCAAAGTGGCACAAGTACAATCCTATTGTCTCTGAGTTCCAAGGGTTGAGAGCATTAGTAGTAGATAGAAGAAAAATCCGGGCTGAGGTTACACGTTATCACCTGCAGAGGTTGGGGATGTCTGTTGATGTAAATACCAGTCTTCAATTGGCATGCTTTTGTCTATCTGATACTTGCAACACAAGGTAACTTGTCGTTTTTCATTGAGTTAAAAATTTTCAAAATAAAAATTTGTACCGGACAATCCCTTATTATTTATTAAACGTTACTTTTGTTTCTTCCTTTAGTATGTCGATGCAGTTGGCCATGATTCTTATAGATATAGATTCTTGGGACAAGGAAAGTAGTAGTATCTTATACTCAATCAAGAAACAAAGACAAAATGGCATCAAAGTGGACACATTAAACTTTCCAAAGATTTTTCTCCTGGCCACCCGCCTTAGCCCCGGTGAACGCGATGAGCTGAAGTCGGTTGGTATTGTAGATGATGTACTAATGAAGCCTCTTTGGTTAAGTGTTTTGATTTGCTACTATAGAGAATCCCTCAGAACAGGGAAGAAACAAGTTAATAGAAAGAAAATATCCGAACTTGAAAATTTATTAATACACAAACGAATTTTGGTGGTCGATGATAATGCAGTAAACCGAAAAGTTGCACAAGGCGTTCTTCGGAAATATGGGGCAGTAGTTACATGTGTGGAGGGTGGCAGGGATGCTCTAAAGATGCTTAAACCGCCGCATAATTTTAACGTGTGTTTCATGGATCTTCAAATGCCAGAAATGGACGGGTAAATTCCTCATTTGTTTAGTTTGTATGTGAGATTCTGAATGCTTTTCTAGAAAGGATCTTGCGCATTATGATCTATGACTAAGGTATAATTTATGAGTATTTTCTTCTTAAACATTTCAGTTTTGAGGTGACAAGGCAAATCCGATTTATGGAGAGCGAGGTGAATGAGAAAATCGCATGTGGCCAAGCATCAAAGGAGATGTTTGGTAACATCTCTTATTGGCACACTCCAATACTAGCTATGACTGCCGATGTAACTCGGTCTTCAAATGAAGAATGCAAAAAGTGCGGGATGGATGACTACGTGTCAAAACCATTCGAAGAAGAGAAGCTCTATATGGCAGTCGCACGTGTCTTCAATTTTGGTACATAATATGGAAGTAACATCTCTTATTGACACGCTCCAATACTAGCTACTGCCGCAGATGTAATTCGGGCTTCAACGTGTGACAGGTGTCAATTTTATCAAATGAATTAATGTTTGCAAAATTACCTCTAGATATTGTGACAATCTAGAGCTAATTTTGATCAAAATTAATTCATCTGATAATTTTTCTTTTAATGAAAAATTGGCATGTTGTAGATTAAATGCATACTACACATCACATTGGACTATTGGAGGCTGATTACTTGTGAATAAGGTGCTGCCCTATAAACATGGTACCTCCACATTGCAATTCAGCATAATGGATCTCAGCTATGTCCTTGTGTAGAGAGATATAGTAAGTGTCATGTTTCATCATTCTTGGATTTTCATATTACAAGTGCACTTCATACATCTTAAAATGAGTAGAAAATTTTCAATGATAGGAAGATACAGGTGTTGCATTTCTTAATTTGGTCACTCTACTTAAATAAATGTTTCAATTTAGCTGCAGCTTGTTCTTTCATACACATCTACAATTTTGGATTTAAAATATTTTAATACTATTCACCTATTAATATTTTTTCTTTTTCTCTTTTCAGCAAGCCGATTTCAACTGGGCAATATATTACTCAGACATGTGTCAACCGTGCTAATTATCGATCATTGCAGGAGAAGAGGTCAACACGAGTCATTATTAAATTGTTGTGTACATAACATGTTTTTCCCTCCTGCTTTCCATTCTTATTTTTCGCTGTATATTCGATTTGAGCAAGTAGGATAAGATAAAATGTTAATAGTTATGTCATCATTTATTCATTTTTTGGGGGCTATGATGCCAAAGAAATGGAAGATCTCTGAACCCTCAGAAGTTTGTAAGTAACATGTAAAGTATAATTATTACACAAATAAGTAGAATGAGATATGTATCAATATTTTGTGAGTTTTCAATATATCACACAAACTAAAATGTGCATATCTTTGCAGTTGAATGTGAAGCTACAAGTAAGGCTACAGATTTTGGTAGAAGATATTATAGCAGAACATGAGGACCACTAACAGACCAATAACCTTTTTACCATCTTGAAAAAAGCAATAAAATAAAGAAAAAGGGTTGCAGCAATATAAAAGGGGTGAAAAAGGAAGTGAAATAAATAATCATTTTATCATTGAAAGGTGTTTAAAAAAAAAAAATAAAGTCTTGTTGAGTTGGAAACTTGTAAGAACATCTGACAGCATAAAAAGTCAAGAACATACTTCTTTCTACATGTGATTGTGAAGCATGTGACTAATCAATGAGTGTAACTGATGAACTGTATGTTTGGTTTCACTATTGAACAGGCATAATTAATTTTTAGAATTAATTTTGATATGTTTGAATATGCATGAGTATAATTGATTTTGTCTTTAGAATTGATTTTAATTTGAAGTTTTTGCCTTTACAAATGATTTTTATATTCAAATTTATTGTTTTTACTTTTATACAAATATATCCAAACATAAAGCTCTTAATATTCAATTGATTGTTAGCTAGTATTCAAATTCAACTAGGAGAACCAAAAAATACAATTAAGGTTGTTATGTTACAGCTCATTTCTATTCTGTGGGACACATACATTGTGACCACTCTAGGTTATGAATAGTAGTATATTATATTCTTAAGGTAGATCCCATTATCAATCTGATCCTGAATGGTCCACTTGCAAGGGCATATAAAAATTCTTTCTTAGCCATTACAACCACATAATAACTTGTTTGTCTTTTCTCTTGCCATATACTAGTACTATATAAATATAAGTAACAAATTGTTGGTCTCTTGCCTACTACTAATTCTTCATTCATCAACAAGTCCAAAAATGACAGCATCCATGTTGAAGTTAATGTTTCCTCTACTCTTCCTATCCATGATTCTTTCAAAAAATGGTAATAAAAACATACTTGTGTTCCACAATATCTCAAAACTCTTTCATTTTTTTATACATTTTCACAATGTTATTCATTAGTATAGAAATGTAGACATTATTACAGCTTCTTTTTCTTCCTATGTTGTGTATGCATAATGTTGATCTTCAAGAGTATGTTACATGCAGCGAACGCCGAATTCGAGCTATGGTGTGTAGCTGATGAGCAGACCACTGACACTGAGTTGCAGGCAGCATTGGATTGGGCTTGTGGGAAAGGAGGTGCAAATTGTAGCAAAATTCAGCAGAACCAACCTTGTTATTTTCCAAACACATTGAAAGACCATGCTTCTTATGCCTTCAACAGTTACTTTCAGAAGTTTAAGCATGATGGTGGTTCTTGTTTTTTTAGAGGTGCTGCCATTACAACAGAAGTTGATCCTAGTAAGTATTATTTAACAAATTCTTTATAACCACACCCCTCCTTTTTGTGCTTTGGTTTAAACTAGGAAATCGATGGACTCGGATTTGTTGTAGTTATCACATCGTGCAATTTCACATTGGAAGCAATTTAGGCCATCACTTTGAGATCAGACGATTCAAATTACATAATTAGTTTTATACTGTTAATCAATTTTGGCCGTTGATTTAAATCGGACAGTGGAAACATAGTGCTGTGTGACGTAGTTACTGCGTGTAATCCGAATCTGAAATATATATGTTCACATGATAGGGCAATGAGTGCCAAAAAGGAGATCTAGAAAAGGGTTGGACATGTGAGTTTGAAAAGTTTGTTGAATATTAAAATGGGGGAATTGATTTATCTTGAATTGTGCCTGCAAAAGGGGAAAAAGTAAAACTAGCTTGACAAACAAGTAAGGTTGCACTCCATGCTAGCAGAAGCTATATTTAGTAAGAGTGCTTTTGCTTAAGATTACTTATGAAAAAAAAATTAATAAAAAATTATTTTTAACGTCTTAGTTATGTTTGTGAAAGTTTTTCTTTTTTTTCAAAATTCATTTTGTTAAAAAGATGATAAAATGCAAAAATAGCTTCTATTTTTCTTAAAAATTTGTAAAAAAATAACAGTCTGTTTGTTATAGATTAAAATAACTTTGATCTTAAGATATAATAAACAGACCCAAATCAATGTATCAATAGTATAAGTCAAACAAATTTTAAAGCTAGTAATTATAGTTTACAAGGGAAATTATATTCAATGAGTGTATGTATATATATATATATATATATATATATATATATATATATATATATATATATATATATATATGACAGTTAAATGTTTATGTGCAGGTCATGGTTCTTGCCAGTATGACTTCATTCCCTAATGAGTAGTGATGGCAACTGTCAATGATGAAGACTCAAAATAATTGCACCAAAAATTAAAATTGGGCTATTTTTGTTTTTCTTGTTGAATACAAATCAAGCAATATGCACTTCACAATGTCTTAAAACATGTTGATTTTGTTTTTCCCTTGTGGGCCCCTCTCCCATTGGATTGATTGGAGGTTTTTCAAATGCTAGTATGGTATTAATATTGAACTTTTCTTTATATAATTGGAATTTCTATTCTTGAAATTTAAAATAAATAAAAAAGGGGAAGATTCTTCTAATAGCAAATTGACTATTTGTCATATACACAACCAAATTGACTAATTTAGACATGTATTTATGTTTAGATTTATCAATCAAAATGTGTATTTTAACTCAAAAAAACATATTTAGATTAGTCAATTCAAACATATTAGAAAGAAGAAACTAACTTTTGATAAAAGAATTGGGCTTTAACAGTAGAAGTGAGGATCAACAACAACAGTTAATGGGCTTCAAATAATTTTGATTGGATAAAACAATTAACACCCCCAGTCAACGACATAAGGAGGGATGAGTATGAAGATATTTGCAAGAGGGTAAAAATTGTAGTAATTAGAGACCATGAGAGTGAAGCTTATTTCATATCTATGTTTCTTCTTCTTCTATTTGATTCTTGTAGAGCCATACAACTTTGTATTTGACATAAGTTGCTTTTTTTTTTTTTTTTAAGAATGAGGAGTATATTATCTCTCTTAATATTGTACGTTTTTTTCTCTCTTTAAGTTCAGATATTTCTTGTCAAGGGAATTCTTATTTGAAATATAAGATTATTTTATAT
>JBBPBP010009778.1:45833963-45856791 GCA_037974735.1 Cicer chorassanicum
AATTTATATATATGCTTTTTGTTTTTCAACATAGAACATAGAAAGAAAATTAAATAAAGATGAAGAGAAATGAAAGATTGAAAAAAAATTATAAGTTGATAATATGTATTATTTAAGTTCAAAGTAGTAACAGAATACAATTTATAATTTGTAGAAAACATAATGGAACATTACAAAATTTTATTAAATTATTTATAAAGAAATTAGTTATTTATCAAAAAAATAGTTATATAGTAGATAATAAACTGTAATGACACTAACTCTATATTCTAACATATATAATCTTCATATTAGGTGATATGGATGATATCAATAGTCATATTTAATACATGAAAAATAAACGAAGATAAATTCTTATGACACATAAAATTAAGGTGGTTGCAACAATACTCTTTAACATTTGTAAGAAAAATGAATTTGTATCTATAAATTAACTAAAAATATATTAAATAAAGGGAGAAAAATAAAAGCTCTTGAGGAGCATATAGAGGGTTGTGTTAAGTGCGGTTAGAAGTTTACATAAATGAGATGAGTCATATACATATTACATTTAAAATTTTGGTTGAAAATGGGGTGACTAACCCACTTGTATTGTTGCTATTTGTTCAATGTTATGGTCCTTCTTGACCGAACAAGACATAACCCTTTAAAAAGATTAAAAATGAAAAACAAAAGAATGTCAATATAGTGTTTTTTTGGAGTTTCAGTCTTATAATATTCTAATTACACTCTATTTTTATTTATTTATTTGGGAATGATAAAACGTGTCAAAAGAATTCATTATGATAACTATCGTAAGTTATTATAAGTAGTAACTTCAAAACTCATTCAACAACAACTTTCCCATCCTCTTCTTTTTCTTGAGTATTATTATTCTTCAAATTACCAATGAGTATTATTATTATTCTTCAAATTACCAACATTATTTTTATCACGCATCTTAGTCTCCTGATAGTGTAATATAGTAAAAATAAATCCAAAACAATCTTAGTCTCCTGATAGTGTAATATAGTAAAAACAAATCCAAATCAGTCTTGTGCTTATTTGACAGTAAGTATGCTCTCATAGTTTACTTTCTTGAGTATAATTAGAGAAGTATTGCATTAACATACATACTATATGAATATGTGGTATGTTTGAGTAAGTTGATTTCATATATATATATATATATATGTGTGTTTTATTCATTACTTTTTTTATAACCGATAAACATATAAAACATATTCAACTCTTCTCTTCTACATGTAGTTCTTTTGTACATTGTTTACTTACCTTTTTTATCGTGACGTCAAACAATGACTTTTGTGTCTTCATCCATGAAGATGAGTTAAATGTGTATGTCTCGAACTGATGTTATTATTTTTCAGTTATATTATTATTATTATTTATGTTACCTTTGAATTATTCTTGTTTTTGAAAATTATGAGTTATAGTATATTCTTTGAAAATACATGACCATTTCACAACCTAACATATTATGTTCTAAACTACACAAGTTTATTCCACACTTAAACTACATGTTTTATGCAATGTTTAATTAATCAACATTTTAAGGGCTAAGAGTGTCATATTAGAACTCATTGTCCTAGAGGTGTGTCTCATGTCTAAACAAAACCACATCCTCAAACAAGCACACAACTATATGCATAACGATATATACAACTAAATACACATAATATCTGCCAACGAGTTACATGTTGTAAGACTTAGACATTCAATGACGTGACCAAATTGTTGCATACATTTTGCTTTTGTATCACTCTATTGTTTGAGTCTCTTCAATTCTCAAGGTGAGTCGAAGAAGTCTTTCCTAACCAAACTAATTTGAGACCTATGACAAGTGCATTAATTGCTTTACTATTGCCACAACTACTGTAGGTGCATTTTTCATTTTATACTTTTTAAACAAATCTCCTTTAAAATATATTCATTTTGTATTATCTTTCAAACCAAAGAAAATATTCATTTGGCATTTTCAGCATTTACATATTCTCACGCTGAATTTCTGAATTCTATTTTTATATTATAAAATTTGAATTTACTTAAAAAAAACAAACAATCACGATTTCAATCAATAAACGTTACTTTAGAGACTTTTACCTATGATTTACTTTATTATAGAACTATTTCGAGTAATAACCATCTTTTATATTTATAAAATTTGTTAGGATCTTACTTAAAAGGAAATAAACTTTCACTGACTTTTATATACATTTTAACTTTTTTTTTTCCTATATATAATATAGTAGAATATCATTTATTCCCTAAATTTTATACTTTTCATCAAAAGTATATATTTCTAAAAGATAATTAACAATAAAAAATTAGTACAATAGTGAATATTCTTAAAAAAAATACCAATATAAAGATTATGCCACTAAATACATAGAGAATAATGTGGGCAAAGTACTTAAAATAATATGTGTAGAAATAAAATATTAATTTAAGACATTGTTTGCAAAAAAAATTTTTTTGTCTGAAAAATATTTTTCATTTTTCAATAATTAATTTTGTAATAAAAATTAGAAAGAAAAAAAAAATCATATATTGATTTTGCAGAGGCTTTCCTATATAATGCTCACCTCACATCTTACAGCTTCCTCCTCTTTCGGCTGTCTTTCTCTCACACACATAAACTTTGGGATGTGTTTTCTTCATTCTCTCTCTACCTCTTCATTGTTTTGCTTTTGTATATAACATTTTTCAATCGATTTGGTAACTGAATTTGCATTTTGATAATCTAAATTAACAATTGGAAAAAAGAAGAAGAAAAGGGTGGGGAGGCATACCCAGATAATGAACCTACCCTCTGTTCTTAATCTCATTGTGCCTCCCCTCAGATCTTAAGATTTGTCATCTGGGTCGTCTTCAATCGGTGGGTTTTCATCGATTCCAGATTCAAGTTTTCATTTTTATTCAATTGTCTATGGCCTTTTGGATCTCTTATTATTGAACCATTTTATTTGTTGGGTTTTATATATATTTTTTTATTTTTTTCAGGATTGTTTAGTTCTGTCTTGATTCACTGCTTGATGTTGAAGAAGGATCCGTATCATTGAACTGAATTCGACAATATCTATATTTGCATCTTATTACAATCTTATTACAGTTTCTGAAGTTTGTCATAATTTGAGGTATTGTATTGTTTGTAATATCATGTTTTGATCGTATATGAAATTAGTATTTTGTTTTATATGAGTTTATTGTTATTATTTATAAAAAAAATACCATTGTCTGTAAATGTTTGTTAGAATTTTGATTTTGATTGGATCCGTTGTAATTCGTGTTTTTTGTTATAGTGGATATTAGTTTGTTTGTCTTTTTTTGCATATGTACTAATGCTGATGCAACTTACATTTGTTTTTTTTTTAACTTGATGAATGAATGAATTGTTTTTGTTGATTGTGTGTTAGATAAAATGCAATCCGATAATGGCAAGCTATTTATTGGTGGAATATCTTGGGACACAAATGAAGAACGACTCAGAGAGTATTTCAGTACTTATGGTGAAGTTAAGGAAGCAGTGATAATGAAGGATCGGACAACGGGTAGAGCCCGTGGATTTGGTTTTGTTGTTTTTATCGATCCAGCCGTTGCAGAAATTGTCATAAAAGAGAAGCACAACATTGACGGGCGGATGGTAATTTCTTGTCATTTAAGTCCATGGCTTTCATTTTGAATTACTAGTATATGACATTGGTATAAAAGAGAAGCACATTAAGGTTCTCCTTTTGAATTACTAGTATACGACATTGGAATTCTAACTGTCCATATAGTTGTTTATGATATTGATTTGTACTTTGATTTGCTTAATTCATTTTGTTTTATGATTCTCGTAGCTAAATTTTAAAATGGACCAAGAGGAAGTAATGTTTTCCCATATATTTTATTCTCTAATCTTATCTCCTTTTATTTTTCGTTATAATTTTCTTGTCTTTGATGCCTTTTATGTTCTTGTGATTTATAGTTGATACTTTTGCATCTTTCACTAGGTTGAGGCGAAGAAAGCTGTTCCTAGGGATGATCAAAACGTATTGAGTAGAAACAGTGGTAGCATCCAAGGTTCTCCTGGTCCAGGTCGCACGAGAAAGATATTTGTTGGGGGCTTAGCTTCTACAGTGACAGAGAGTGATTTCAAGAAGTATTTTGATCAGTTTGGGACTATAACAGATGTTGTAGTGATGTATGATCACAACACTCAGAGACCAAGAGGTTTTGGATTTATCACTTATGATTCTGAAGAGGCTGTTGACCAGGTCTTACTTAAGACGTTTCATGAATTGAACGGGAAAATGGTTGAGGTCAAGCGGGCGGTTCCTAAGGAGTTATCGCCAGGACCTAGCCGCAGTCCTCTTAGTGGATATAACTATGGTCTGAGTAGGGTCAATAGTTTCTTAAACGGCTTCACTCAGGGGTATACTCCAAGTACTGTTGGAAACTATGGACTTCGGATGGATGGTAGGTTCAGTCCGGTTGCCGGTGGTCGCAATGCATTTGCACAGTTTGGATCTGGTTATGGAATGAGTATGAATTTTGAGCCTGGTTTGAATGCTGGATTTGGGGGAAATGCAAATTTCAATGGCAATCTTAGCTACGGACGGGGCTTAAACCCTTACTTTATCGGCAGCTCCAATAGGTTTGGAAGTCCTGTTGGATATGAAAGTGGTAACGGGGGAAATAATTCTTTCTTCAGTTCCGTGACTCGAAACTTGTGGGGGAATGGAAGCCTTAACTACGGAACAAGTTCTGCAAATTCCAATGCATACATTGGATCAGGGAGTGGGAGTGTTGGAGGAAACACGTTCGGCAATACTGGAGGAGTCAACTGGGGTTCTTCAGCAATTTCTGGACACGGCGGAGGGAACAACGTGTCGCAGAGTGGTGGCAACCTTGGATATGGAGGTGGCAACAACGGTTATGGATTGGGGACCGAAGGTTATGGAAGAAGCAGTGGTTCCGCTCTTGCACCGACATCGTCATACTCTACATCAAATGGTGGTGGGGGTGTTGATGGGGCTTTTGCCGATTTTTACAACAATAATTCGGTCTATGGGGACCCAACTTGGCGATCTTCAAACTCTGAGAGAGATGGATCTGGTCCCTTTGGTTACGGACTTGGTGGTGCAGCTTCGGATGTTTCTGCCAAGACTTCTCCTGGTTATGTTGGTGGTTATACTGTTAATAAAAGGCAGCCAAATAGGGGTAAGAGCAATGTTACTTACTCGCATTTATCACAACTTCTCAGTCAGTCTCGCATGTTCCCCTCTTCAATAATAGTGTGACTTTATTACAAAAGGGTTGAGAAAAAGTTTAATTTTTACAATATTTTGTTTGGGTTTTGTGCAATAATCTAGGAAAATGTCGTCTTCTAATTGCTTGGCAATGTGAGTAATTGTCAGACCCATATTTAGTTTCTATTTTTTTTCTTTTCTCTTCGATAAATTGGTTATTATCGTGGAAAACTTGTTCTTGTTATCAACTCGTTTGTTTTATTGCTTTGCTGCTAAGTTGCGTATAGCATAGATTTCAGTGTACACACCTTTACTTATATTTGATTAGTTAGGAGAAGTTGTATGTGCATACTTTTAAAATGCCTTTTCCCATAATGATTACAATGACATCTAATGATGTTCACAATTCTTTGCTTCGTGGTTATTCTATGAAAGCAAACAACATCGATTAGTTATGTATTTCCAACTCCATTTCCTCAGTAGGAGTATCTTCATGTCTTCTTGCTGATTGTGTGTATCGTTTGATACCTCATGTCATTCATTTGCTAGAATTCTAATTGCATAACCTATGTAGCACTCACACTTCGCATTGAAGGTGTGTCTGTGTCCGACACCGATACACAATTATTCCATTTTCTCAAATTAGTATCGGTGTCAACTTGTCAGTGTCTGTGCTTCATAGTACATAACTGTGGATGGTGTTTCTCACATTTATATGATTTTTCTTTCTAGTATTGCATGATCACTTATAGGCTGCGGAAATTGAGAGATGGCACAGGCATAAAAAACTACTTTCAAAATTTAATTAGCTTCATACAAGTAAATTGAACCTTCATAGAAAATCATTATGCTGCTTATATAGAACGTGATGGAATGGTCCAACATATGATACAACAATCACAAATTGCTTTAATTTATTAAGTCTTGCACCGATTTTCTAGATGCATCATTACCCTGCTCCAAGGTATTTGTGTTGGATGTCATTGTTATTTGTTACACAACCTTAATTTCTTGTAGCATGGTTTGTCAAAATGGTTTACCATGGTTTCCCCTAAGTTGAACATTTGCGCAGTTCGCATACGCAAGTATTATAATAATAATAAATTCCCAAACTAAAGTATTGCTTCATCATTCATGATTAGAAGCTGTAACTAAATGAATGGACTTAATGTTCAAAATCCACATAGTTAGCGAGTTTATTTGCCCGTGCTACATTCGGAGAAAAGAGAAGAAGAGGTAGTTAGTTTGTACTTTGCAAACTCGGTTGTTAGCCATAATTCTGTCAAAAATTATTATTTCCATATTTTATTTGAAATTTTGTTTACTGTAGGATTTGTTTATCGGTATTTTCTCACTGTTCATGTCTATCTGTCTCAAAACTCGAAATCATGGAAATGAAAATTGATTCATTTTACTTCTAATTAACCTATGCTTTTATTTGTCCAGATTTTGTTTTCTTGTTTTGCCAACAGAACACTGATAAATTTGTATGTTTGGTTCAGGAATTACTACATAGGAAGATCGTTTTGATGACACGAACTTGTAGGCGAAGATAATCCAATGAAGCAGGTGAATTGTGAATTTTGCACACCACTACTGTTGTTACTATATTTCGGTTTTAAAGACGTAAGACGTTTGGTTATTCTAGAGCTAACTGGAGTGCCTGTTTTGAGGATTCAGATATTATAGAGATAGAAGAAGTTACAAGGGAATGTTAAGGTTTGAGTTTTTTTTTTTGAGTTATTACTATTTAGGTTTTGGGTTTTTGGGATTTGAGTGAGATGTAAAATCTTATTGCGGGATATAGCGGAAGTGTATCATGCATCACTTGTGAGGAAGCGATATAAACAAAAACATGGAACAACATTTCTTCTTTTTTTTCTTTTCTTTTCGTTTCTTTCGGGGTAGCTTTTTGCTTGTAATGTCTTGCAAAGTTGTTGGTTTTTCTGCTCAGGAATTGTTTGTTCCTTCCATCATTTTGGTTTGATTTTAGCAGATTGTATCTGAGGATTTTGTTGATTACTACTAGTGTGAAACATTGAAAGGATACCCTTCTAGGGTCCCCCTGAATAAGTTACCAATATATTCTGATTATTTTTTCAAGGGGAATATTTTAGGCTACATATTCCAACTTCATTGTTTTTCCAAATTCTACCTATTATTTAATATTTTATTATGTATTCAATAACTATGCATTGACATTGTAAAAACTTTTACACATAGGTCTAATAATATCGTACTATGATACCATGTCATAATATTATTTTCTGAAATAATTTCCCAAATATCTATGTGGTAAGATCTGATTGAACATTTGTGTAAAAAAGTTTTACACTGTTGATTGTGTCATGATAATTAGCTAGTCATCTAATTGTGGATAATCAGAATGAGAAACTAGGTTTGTCAAAGCTTTGGTGTTAACTACAAAGTTGGTAGTGTTAGTCATCTATCTAATCATGGATTATTAGCTAGCAAATTTCTTGTTACCATCATGATAATGTATTTTTTTAGAGATCATGTGCACTATGTTCAATATTTTCATAGTAAGTCATAGGATGCAGGTGCTATAGCTGAAATCTTTATGAGTTTCTTTTTATTTTATTAATTTTTTACATAGATTAGAAACAACTGATTTTTATTGGTCAACTTGTTTGATTACTTATTTTATTATGTTTTGGTTTAAATACTTTTTGTGTTGCTTTTCATTCAAAATGCTTGAAAAAGCAGCTAATAGTTATGCTCCTAAATATGCTTTTTACTTGACTTTCTGTGTTTTTCTGATAGATATCCTTAAAATTTCAACTATCTTATACTACTAATATTTTACTACATTGAGATTAACATATATTTAGATTAGATTCTAATTGCTTTAAGTATTTGTCAAACAACAAACTTTTCTCAAAGCATCATTCAAAACAAGAATTAGATACTGTTTTTATTTTTTATTTTTTAAAAAGAAAATATTCTTGATGCCATGTTCCTTAGCTGGTTTTGGAAAGTATAATATTACAACAGAAGGCAAAGGATTTAAGTTTTTCTATATTAGTACATTTTCTCTCCCCTAGGCCTCATTTGAGTAGTTCCTTATCTCAAAATTATTGATAAATGTTGGTAAAATGACACACTTGAAGGGATGAGTCCTTGCTTAATCCAATTTGCATCTAAATTTTTAGAGTCCTTGTATGATATTAGTTTAAGTGCATATTTTTGGATTTAGAGTGCATTTGACGTAATGTAATGTCAAAATGTAGATTTTGTCTAAATTATGGTGACTCATCTGATTGTCAATCTAAACATGTAAGAAAAGTAAGTTATTTCATTGATTATTTTATTTGTGAGTAGTCTATTGGTGTACCACCAATTTCTCTACCATTGATTTTGTATTAGTAATATTTAAAAAAGCAAGATGACTGAGATTTAAAAAATGAAAGGGCAGATATGAATTTTAAAAAAGGTGTTGTGTTTAGTTCAATAAGAGGAGGATAAAGACTTTAAAGAAAATATATATTTACTTTTTCATTTTTCTAATACTCTATGTAATATTGAAGTATAGTTTTAAACAAATATTATCTCCTCTCCAAACTTCTTCACTCCAAGAGTTTGTTAAAATTGACATTTGAGAGATTTTCCTTTCCCTTATCACCCCTTCAGAAAATTGAATCAAACAACTAAAGTTAAAATAATCTCTCCTTCCCTTTTAGTGATACCATGGGAAATAAGAAAAAGGTGTATATATATATATATATAAAAGTGGTGCTGTGGTAGTGAGAGCAAAGAATATCGAACAATATGTAAGTTTTTTGTTTTTTGACAAGGCATGAAATTGTTTTTTCTTGCTCATCTTTTTATGTGGTATTTGACAATAATAATATATAGAGAATAAAGGACATGCACAATGTAAAATTATTTTATATTGATAATCAATCATAACGTGCCAATATCTTAGATAAAAATTAAAAAAAAGAAGTTATACAATTCTTCAATCTGGTGGTAAATTGTAATTGGTTATTCGTGTGAAATAATTTTACAGTAACAGTAGTGTGTATCTTTATTGTCTAATATATATATATATATATATATATATATATATATATATATATATATTTTAAAGTAAAATTACTCTTGAAGTATAAATATAAATATATTTTGAAAAAAATTATGTCTAAGCAGCCATTTCCAGTTTATTGCAAAATTGTTAATGATAATCTAGCAAAGTTTTAGTGATAAGGATTATGAAAAAAAAATTTATCCTTGTAAACAAAACTCTCTTTTTTTTATCTCTCAATCTTAGACTATGTTTGACAAAGAGAATAAAGCTAGGTTATAGATTCTTTTGATTAGCTTATAAATTTGTTTAACTAAAGGAAAAGTTTTTGGTAAAATATATTTATCTCATTAGCTTATGTGTTACAGCTTATACTTGATAATTTATTTTTAATTTTTTACCCATATTATTTTAATTATATTTCTCTTTTTTTCCTGTCTTAAATTAAAAATAAGATGAGTCTGTCAAAAAATTTAAATTTAAAATACCCTTTGCTGCACATCCTCCACAACTTCACCTACTTTTATACCTTTCACAAATTAAATTTATGGTTAATAGGGCAGGACAAACGGTCGGGTCCGGACGGATTCAGGTCTAAATATCCAATCCAACCCAATCCGCGGTTGGTAATCTCATACCTAATTTCGACCCATTTTGAAATCGGGTTTGTCGGTTTTCGGGTTACGGTTTGGGCGGTTCTACGGGTCGAGTAAACCATAGATACTTATGGTTAATAGATGTGGGTTGGAATATATAATTATTTAAATACTTCTGGATGACTGTAATATATAATTATTTAAATACTTCTGAATGACTGTAATTATAAAGTTTGACTTATTGTGGACGATGTTGGCAAGTTTTTGATTTGAATGAAATCCTGAACATGAATTTGTTATATATTATTTAGGTTTGTTACCAAAGATGAAGGTCCTAATATGTTCTTAATTGATGGCCCTGTTAATATGTTCTATTGATCATTTATGTTTATAGGTCAAATATTATTTTGAAGGATGTTTGACGTAAACTAGTGTTTTAAAAAATGGACCTGGTCCATACAAATAAAAATGTAAACTAGTGTTTTATGAGAAGTTTTTATAGATAAAATTGTTGTTAATTGAACTGCAAAATTTTCAAAACCCATACAAATTGAAACCGGTTTACCCGACGCATAGAACCGCCCAAACCGTAACCTGAAAACCGACAAACCCGATTTCAAAATGGGTTGAAATTGGGCCTGAGATTACCAACCGCGGATCGGGCTGGATTGGATATTTAGACCCGAATTCGTCCGGACCCGACCGTTTGTCCAGCCCTAGGACTGAGGGTGATGAGATGAAAATTAGGGTTTCAAATTTTTACTGAGTGAGGACTAGGCTTTCAGATTTTCAGATTTTGGGCCTCTCTGGATTTGGGCATTTTTTTTTTCTGGATTGGAGAAAGCCTTGTATTTTAAAATATATATAATATTATTAATTTGAAACGGACGGGTCCGGGTATCCTGGTCCAAAAATCCTGAACCGAACCCGCCTGTTATAAACCACACGGACTCGTTTATGTTGACCCGCAGACCCGCTCTTGCCTACCCGTTGCAGATAATGGGCCGCGGGCGGTTCGGTTTGTTTCGGGCCGCAGTCTTTTTGTCCAGCCCTAATGGTTAAGATAAAATTTGCATCAAATAATTTTTTATTGAGAAATAAAAATAAAAATTGAATTAAAAGTTATGAATATGTTATTTCATTTCATTATCATGTATTTACTTGTCATCCTACCTGTTTTTTATTTAAAAAGAATCAAAAATAAAAAAAATTCGACGAGACAAACTAACTCCTCTAATATCATGAAAAAGATAAATACTAAAAGCAGAAAAAAAAATGTGAATATAAAGTAGTTTATAATTTATTTGTATACTGTATCTAAACATCTAAAGTAGATATATGAATATAATTTTTTGTTTGAATTTTTAAACAATAAACAAAACATGATCAAATATATTCCATATACCCTATTGTCCTATTTTTCTTTCATTATAAAAAAAAGAATGAAGCTCTTAAATAATTACTCTTTTATCCTTTTTTTTATATCAAAAAGTCTATGATGTTGAGTGAATTTTATATGTAATACTTATCTATATGTTAATTGGTTTAATTTCCTCCACATAAATTGGTTTCATTTAGTATATTACATTTTTAACAGTATTCTATATATTATGAATCACATGTCCTAGACTTCTATTCTAGGTTAGGTTATGATCTTTCTTTTTAGGGAAAGTTCTCATGTTTTTAACGACTGTACGTGCATCAGAAAGATTTTTTTATTTTATTTTATAAAATAAATAATAAAACTTCGATTGTTCTCCGTACCACGTTATGTTCATATGTGTATATATAATTTTGCAGTGATATTTATGAGTTGCATAGATGTTTTTTTTACACAAAAATTGATATTAAAATACGGTATTGAGTATATTTTATATAATTTTGATTTTATAATAATTTTTTTCTTGAAATTTAAACACACTAAAATTGAGTTTATTTTATTCAGTATCGGATATAAATGGTCGAAATTTTGGGGTTAAATATCGGTACTATGAATTGGGTTGGTTATAAAGTCTAATATGAATTTTGTATGAATTTCTAAATCTGAATTGAGTTTTTTTTAATTGATACTTGGCCCAATCATTGACCCAACTAATGATTGGATGGATTTAATATTTAGATAATTATACATAAATATACTTAGATGTTATGGCAAAAATTAACTAAACAATAATATAGAACTACATATAGTTTTTTTTACAACTAAAAATAAATAAATAAAAAGTAATATTGAACTACGTATAGTTAAAAATTGCAAAAATATGTATGTAAAATAACAAATTAGTATATTTAATATATTTATTTACAGATAAGAATTTAGATTAAGATGATACAATACTAAGCACAAGCTAAATTAATCTAATTATGTTTGAGCTAGGACAAAATTATGTAACCTTTGGGCTTTATATTTGGAGTGATGCTATTTGAACATCAAGAAATTAATATTGTGATGTGACCAGAATAGATAAAAAAAACAATAAAAAAAAAAACACAATACCGTATATAAATAATACATAACATTCAAATATGTCTATATACATGTATATCACCTTGCTATAAATTTTTGTCACAAACCTTAATCAACAAAAAAAATATTCGGAGGTTTCAAATTTTTCTACATTCATTCAACACATTTTTTTTTATCTCTTTTTTCTCATCCACATCATCAATATATCACAATTATCACATTATTCTTTTTTGTCTTTTTTTCTCTCAAAATGTAAATACCCTATGACATGTACACCACATATTTTTCCTTAGAGGAAACCTATTAAAATAAAATGACAACAAAGATCTCTAAACCACCAAAAAATAATAATTAAACATTTAAACCCATTTTGGATACCATGGTATGCTTCAAAACCATTAAAAATTTCACATCAAGCTTTGCATTGGATACAAATGCAAATCATCAATGAGACCCAAAATGTATATAGTATATATTCTCTCGTATTTGTAATGGATGCGGTCAAAATATCATACGGTCACTGCATACAACACATATTATCGTTAGATTAAGATTATACGGTTCATATTTTTAAATTCAATTTATATTTGAAATTTGATTTGATACATTTATATACGAATTGTTTAATGATGACGCAACGAAACTTATATGAATTAACTTACATATTTTGACTTAAAAAACAAACACTATTTGTTGTCTCAAATTCAATTGTGGATGCCACTACTCCCTTTATCAGAACTAGTTCCAATAAGTCCCTCTCTTCTCAACTTCTCTTCCTTAGATTTCCTACAAAAGACCACCCAAGAATTAACCTCTAAAGCTATAGAAACACCAACAAGAGTAGAAAGCCCTAAACAATAACTCAACTTGGCATAAGACCTACTAGCACCAATCACTTCAAACCCTTGAAACACATTCACAAACCCTAGAACCACACAAGAGTACCCAACAAAATGGTGGTAAGATTTCCAATACTTCCTAAACTTGTTCCTAGCATTTGGCCTAAACAATAATGCCAAAGTCTGCAAAGCTCCAAGACAAAACACCGCGATTCCAAGCTTCCTATGGAGTCCATACTCCACGCCCGGCGACATTTCCCCGAGCTGAATACCAATGCCAAACCCAACTGTTCCAAGAATGAAACCTAACAATTGTATCCCTGCATGGACATAGAACCATGCAGGGCCTAGTGTTTGAATGTGTCTAAGGTAACGAGCCGTTATCGCTCCCATTGGTAAAAGAATACCCCAAGAGACCGCATTTAGGCTTCCATGAATCACTCTAAGCATTGTGAGGTCAATGTGTTGAGATTGCGAAGATGATGAACCGGACAAAACATCAAAAGTTGCAATAGAAGAGAGATCAATTGAGGTTGTTGGATGAATGGTGGGTGAGTAGTCTTGAACATAAAGACCTCTATTCCAAACAAGGTGAATTTTGGTTTTATTCGATTCGAGTTTGAGTGTGGCATAGATTTGAATAGGCGCACCGTTATGTATGGTTGCCATTTTGCCACCATACATAGCTGCTGTTGAAGAGAGGAGATGTATAATACTATTGTCAAAGGATTGAGAGACAAGTGGTGATTTTTGAAGTTTGACAGTTGTGTCAAGGATGAAAGGGAGAAGGACTATTTGACCCGTGTTCGGATCCGGGAAGGAAATTAAGGCATTAGTTCCTGTCATCTGTGGTGAAGTAGGGTTGATGCCAAATCCAACCCAACCAGAAGGTGAAATGAAGGTGCCAAAGAAGACTAGTTCTAAGGTTGAAGTGTGAGGGTGAAAAGTCCATGCTATGGAAGCTTGTTGTGTTGGAAGGTTCATGCATTTTTGAAAGGCTTTAGTTGAGGTTTCTGTTGTGCAGTGAGATGAGAAAACAGTATGTAGAAAGAAACAGAGGGATAGTAGGAGGAGGAAGAGATAAACATGATGAAACATGGTGTGATGGTGTGGAGGGAGAAATATTGATTTGCAAAAGTTAATGTAATTGATGTCTGCAGTTAAAGATTGTGTTTTGTAATGAGGTTTTCAGAGGGGAAAGTGTTAAGTGTCATAATGGATTTTGAGGGAATATTTAGTTTGTGCTTAACTTTGAAGGAAAGCTAATAGTAGTGTCTATATGCGTTTGGTGGAGATTATTTTTTTGGATGAATTCAAAGTTGTAATGTAGCTACCAAACTATGCTGTTATCCTCATGAAATTTGATGGATTACATGGGATTGAACAAAGGCCTCTCACTAAGGAGAAACTTTGTACAATTGATTTTTTTGGCTTATTGTGATTGGTTAGAATTTATAATCTAGCATATAAAAAGACACTGTGACATCATCTAAGATATTCTTATGTCTAGTGGGGCTATTCCTTTTTGTGGTAGCTATGATTTTAATTAGATATTGCAGATTGATGTCTGCATATTGTGCTTGGCTTTCAAGCTATGCCATAATAATTTTGGCTGTGACTTTAGAATTTCATCATCGTTTCTGTTTTCTAAAAATAATATAATAACATACAAATACTGTATGTTTTTGGATCTTTGTAGTTTGTACTATTCAATTATATATTATCCTTGATAAGCTCAAAAATAATGAAGAATTAATATGAAATTTTTTTTTCCTGAAAGTTAGGCAAATTTGAAAGAAAAAAAACTATGCATAATTTTTTGACAGATATGGCAATAGGATTATAGGACAACCCCAATGAAGGCTTTTTACCTAAAAACTTTAATTAAAAAAGAAAAAACTATAAAAGACAAAGGAAGGACCACCTAGACAAAGCAGCATGCCAAATAACGAAATCAGCCTGCTTGTTATAATTACTATTGGCTCATTGAGTTTTTTTCCTTTATTTTTCTTGGGAACAATTAGAGTATCCCTCTTGATTCAACACGCCAATTCAATCCTTCCATCAAAAGCATCATAAATTCACCAACCAATAACAAGATGCAAGATGAGTCTAATGAAACTTGCACACATTTTAGACAATCAATGTTTATATTACTAGTAAAATCAATTATATGGTGCACACGTGAAGTAAGTCTTATACCATACACAATTGTTTCCACCATTGAATTAAGGTAGCTTCTTTTCTCAACCCCTATGTTCTCAAAAGCATTCAAAATACACATCTGGTGGCCAATCCGAAGAGCATTACGAATTGGGAGAAGAAACTCTCTTGAATTAATGAGTCTCAACATTGAATCAAATGAGATATGAAAAAACATATAAATCCAATGGTGGAAAATAAACTTGTGGATTGTTAAAGACTATCTTACTAGTGCACATTAGACAAAAATAATCTTTAGTGTATGCACATTGTTTGCACCTATATATGGACATAGGTACTCCCAAAAGGATCTACCCTTCACAGGATCAGCTGCTTGACAGAGACCAACTACTGTTAAAGCAAATTCCATCAGTTCTAATAAATTAAACATTTTGATGCCTGTTTTCCTATTGCATATTGAGCATTGTCAAAGAATATTAGTGAAGACCTATCCAACATTTGGTTTAACAAGGCAAGTGCAAAATCAAAAGGTGAATTCATTTTCTCTTTCTATTCATCAAACAATAGCACTAAGCAGATAGCATATCTAAATCTTGGAAATCTATTATTTCCCACAAAGAAGTCCTTCAAAAATTATCACAATCAGAATAAATAGATGGATATAGTAAAATTAATTTAAATACCGCATGGTCAGTGCCAAATAAGTTGGCTCAAAAAAGGGGAATCAATAAATTAGAATAAAGTATTGCATTCACTAATTCCAAGTCTCCACTTATTTGTAGGATTCAAAACAGCCATGTTCACCCAATCCTGATTCAGAATTATTGAATGACAAAAGTTGCCTAGATCTTCCAGTGAAGGACTCAAGTGAAACGTCATCCTTGGATGGTGATTCCTCAACATTCTCATTTTTGGCATCTATATTCAAATAAAAGAACATGGTTACAGGAAGAAAACCTAGCGTGAAAACCCATTTTCTGAACTATCTCTTTAATCAGTAACCATAAATGGATCCACATCTCCAAGATCAGCAACCAAAGGTTTCAAATCATCTGTAGCTTCATCTTCTGGCACAAAGTAAGTTGGGAAAGGAAGTAGAGATATGTCAGGTTTTTCATAGACGGCATCTTTTATAAAAACAAAGTTCCCTGTAGCTCCTGGGACCTGTTGTGCACGTTATGCAAAGAGGAATGAGCAGACCAAGATAAAATCAAGATTCTAAATATTCTGGCAAGTTAATGAACAATTCAGAGCCAATAAGATAAGAATCAGCTACTAAAATAGATACAAAACGATTACTGATCCATCCACAACCTCTTACAAAATTTATTGGCTCATACAAACATAGAAGTTTCTTCTTCTATACTAGCAGCACTGCAAATGTGAATTAAGTTGGATTCAAAATTCATAAAAGTTTAAAATATTAATGGCCAAGTGTCTGAGGCGGATATCTATGTTGTCAATCTCAGATAGCGGCGCGGAGCACCAAACCCTAAAAACAGGATAGCGGGATGACCGCTATTGCGAAGGCCAAAAAACAGTATATAAACTAAAAATAAAATGCAAACAGTATACAAAATACTAAAAAAAATAGCAAAATACACAATAAAGGGGCAATCATACTTAATCAAAATCCAACATCAAAATAAAGTTCTAATAGTAATTGTAATCAACAAAATAGAGAACAGAGCAGACAAACCAAAGTCACAAAAACAACAAAAACAATAGAGCAAGAACAATGGCAACAAAGCAAGAACGAAACAGGATGAACGAAAACGGTTTTTTTCACGATGCTGAACCAACCCCTTTGGGGTTTTATAAAAATAAAAAATTAGTGCTTAAGTGGGTGCGGAATGACCTAGATACCCTTAATGAAGAATAAAAAAACAAAGTAAAATAAAACTTGTGTTATTGAAAAAGTCCTAGAGCAGGTCCAATAGCAGGTTGGGCTGGGATAGCAGGTCGCGACTATAGTGGTATTCGCGGCCAGGAGTGCCTCTACTAGCAAACGTGTTTTCCCGGTCAGTGGCGTCGATGCCAGCCCCTCCTCCGCACCGGGATAGCGCCGGGATTTTCAATATAGGCGATATAAGATAGTTCCTTCCCTATAGCTCCAATTTCATAATTGAATGTAAAAATAAATATATAAAAACAATTACCTGGCCTTTCACCCACATCAAATTCCTTGCTGGATCGATTTTGTAGACCCATACGTTTTTAACTGTTCTTTGGTTGCCACCCATTCGCCCAGGCATCTTTTTACCTTTGAAAACCTGAAGAAACAGTGAGGAAAAAAATTATCACAACAACTATTGGAGAGAAACATAAATGTAACAAAAATAAACTTATTCTGACAAACAATCTAACATATTTTTAGCATTCAGAAACAGAAATCCGTATTAAGAAACAATACAAATTTAAAGTACTCCACCCAACCTTTCCAGGAGCATCGCGTTGTCCTGTAGAACCTCCGCTTCTATGTGATAATGAAGCTCCGTGGCTTGCTGGACCTCCCTTATAACCATGCTTCTTCATTACACCCTGAAAACAGAAAATATAATTTAAATAAACACTCACGTAACTGAAAAGACAGAGATTTGAAAGAATGGTAGTATCATGTAATTTCCTGTTATACTCAATGGAGGATTCGACATGAAACAGAAATACCCACAGTCATACATGAAATACTAACAAAATAAGAAACAGAAAAAACACAATAAATTGTCCACTAGAAAGCATGCAATCAACATTATTATTTCTTTCAAAACTTCCAGAGAGCTCAGGTAAAGAGGGAGGAGAGCAAAGAATAAAGCCCACACCAATGATTGTCCAGAAGTAAATAAATTGTGAAACAATACAATTAAACAAATAAATAATGGCATATAATACATGTTTCAAGTTCTATTGAATTTGTGAACTTATTATTGTATAATCAGGACTCTGGAAAGTGGCAACTTATTATTGTTGTTGACCAATTGGGTGTGGGTGGAAACACTTAAAATCCTAATATCAAGTGGCAACTTATGTAATCAACCGGCCCTTAAGGAAAAGCAATCCTCTTAGGGTAATTGTAATTTCATTCTGCAAATACAAATTTAATAAATTCTTTGACAAAATAATAACTAATCATCTCAACAAACAAACAAAGAACGCTGTGCATTCAACTCAACTACTATTATATGGGAGTAATATCTATAGACAAATGCAGGAACAAATACAAGCATAAACATGTACACATACATACTCAATATAACAGATAATTTATTATCTATAAGAAAAGAGGGATTAGCATTACTATGTACTATGAAGGAAAGAGAAAAACACCTGAAAACCTTTTCCTTTAGTGATTCCTGCAATGTCAACATACTGGCCAGGAACAAAATGGCGAACATTAAGCGATGTACCTACAGGAAGAAGTGCATCCTCTGTCACTGGAAACTCTTTTAGCTTCCTCTTCATCGGAACTCCTTGAGCCCTAAAATGACCCACTTCAGGCTTTGTCAAGTGTTTATCCTTCTTCTGTCCACAACCAATCTAACTAAAACAAAGCATCAAACAAGCCTATAATAATTAGATACACATTATATATAATTAACTATTCCATTTCAATCTGAAGTGGCTGAGAATGAAGTGGAACTTACCTGGAGAGCGCAAAAGCCTTCTTTCTCGGGGGTTTTGACCTGAGAAACAATGTTGTCGTCAACCCAAAGCACAGTGATTGGAATTCTGGCACCCCATTTATCCCAAAGTGCACTCATTCCACACTTGACAGCTATGACACCAGTCCGTGTCGAATTAGGGGTCATGACACTAGGCTTTGCTTCAATGATCCGTAAAGCCTCCGCATCCGAACTCAAAAACCGCGGCAACAATATCGGCGAGGGTGTGGACACAGCGAAATGTTGAAGACGAGAAACCACGCCTCTCGAAAACGCCAGCATGGCAAATCTATGTAAGTATTGAATCAAACAAACTAAATGAGTATGCTGAATAAACCAAATCTAATTGAAAAAACATTAGGTCAGTTATTAATTACAATTCTGCAAAAAAAAAAAAAAAACAGATATTATTTTTTAACAACCATCAACTACAACTAGAGCTAAACAAAGGGTAATTGCAAGAAATGATTTTTGTATCTTAGCATTGATTTTCATAGGTTATTCTATCTAACAATTACTATGTTGTGAATCACACCGCTTTAGTGCGGAATCGCGGTGGCGAGTGGAGCTTGCTTGCAACGCGATTCTGTAAATCGCGCTGGAATCATTTCCTCGCGAGCGCTAACTGAGAGGGGAAAGAAAATACGAAAAATAAATAAATAAATAAAAAGAAAACCTGACGGAGTTTCTCACTGATTGTGGCGGCTGATAATTAACTCCGACGGCGTTTTCCGGTAAGCTATTGGTGTTTACGGGCAGTTGAGATGAGTGAGAGTCATAAATGAAGGGTGACGGAACTTCTCAATTTGGTTTTTTAGGGTTTTAAGTTTTTTTTTTTCTGATGACAAAAACGGGGTTTTAAGACTTAGTCATTAATAATGTGTCTTTTTTTTTTCAATTTTGTCTATTTGTTTTGTTTCTAGAGCTTTCTATTTAACATGTTATTAATATTATAAAGGTTTAATTAGATTTTTAGTTCCTTATTTTTAGGCTTAATTGCAGTTTTAATCTCTCTATTTATATTGATTTATGAAATTTGTCTCCCTATTTTAAAAGTCGACAGTTTTAGTCTCTCTGATTTTGTAGCTAAAAAATGATGACGTGAGATGTTTTAAATAACATGACATATGATACGATGATGTAAAATAATTAACACTCATGAAATTGAAATAAATCGTCGTAAAAACTTAACTTTCAACTTCGAAATTTTTTCATATTTTTAATTTAATTAATAACATATCAATAATGAATGGATCTAGATGGTTTTATATCATAGAATTGTATGGCACGTCATTTAAAATATATCAAATCGTCATTTTTTAATTTAAAAATCTGAAGGAGGGACCAAAACTGTCGACTTTTAAAATAGGGGGACCAATTTCGTGAATCAGTATAAATAGGGGTACTAAAACTATAATTAAGTCATATTTTTATTTATTCGTGAAATTAGTTCTTCTATTTTAAAAGTTGGTAGATTTAGTTTTTTAACTAAAAAATGATGATGTGTAATACTTTAAATACGTGACATATAATACAATAATGATGTAGAATAATTAACACCTATAAAATTGAAATATAATACCGTACAAATTTATATTTCAATTTTACTAATTTTTCATATTTTTAATTTAATTAATGACATGTGAATGATTAATGTTTTTAGATGGTTTTATATTATAGAATTGTATATTACGTCATTAAAAATATAACAATTCGTCATTTTTTAGTTCAAAAATCTGAATGAAAAATTAAAACTATTGACTTTTAAAACAAGAGACCAAATTTATAAATTGATAATAATAGATGGACCAAAACTACAATTAAAGATATTATAAAAATGAGTTTGGGTTTGTGGTGTGTCAAAATACATAAATCTTATTAAATTTACTAATATAAAATTATTTTATATTGACTTTTGTATTAAGACAGCCTTTAAAAAAAATTAAAAAATATTACAATAGTTATAAAGTAAAAAATATGACAATAGTTATAAAGTTATTTCACAGTATTATGCAAACACCACTTCAGTTTTATCGCATCTTATCTTAGTATAATCTAGTTCTTGTTGGTTTGGCAAGTATAATTGCGATTTAATCTCTTAAATTTATTAAATACTATATTTTTTCTAAATACTATATTCAAATCTAGCTCTTGTTGTTTTGGCAAGTATAATCTCTTATCAATTAAATACTATATTTTTTCTAAAAAATGTATTTATGTATGTTATGCTATTCAAATCTTCTATACTCAATCCGATCAATATTATAAATAAAAAATTATTTTTGCGGATATTAAGAAATGAGTTAATAATAGTTAATTTTTATTTATAATAGTTATAAAGATTAACCTTTTTGAGGTTTAAATGCTTGCTTAATTAACAATTAAATTAAATAATTAAATTAAATATAGGCTAAATACCACCCGTGGTCCCTTAACTTAATTTCGGTTAACGATTTGGTTCTTTATCTTTTTTTTTTCCCGATTTGGTCATTTATGTTTTTAAATAATTTCAGCGTTACCCTTTAAGTGGGGTTCCGTTAAAAAAAAGTTAAAAAATCTCTGATCTAGATCATTGTATATGTTCATCAAACCTTTAGGAACGATTGTCACTGATCTGAAGTGATTTATATGGAGTATAAATACACATAGCTTCAGTTTTAACGAATCAATCATACTATCAAACTTAGAACAAACTTTGAATATTTTTCTGAAATATTTCTAAAACATAAAAGGTAACTTTTTCTGAACATGGAGGAGAGATTTTTTTTAACGTTTTCTTAACGAAACCCCACTTAAAGGGTAACGCTGAAATTATTTAAAAACTTAAAGGACCAAATCGAGAAAAAAATAAGATAAATGACTAAATCGTTAACTGAAATTAAGTTAAGGGACCACGGGTGATATTTAACCTTAAATATAATTAAGTAATTGAATTGATTAAAAAAGAAATGAAATTAAATGAGTGTTATATTTTAGTTCCTTTATCCAAACTCATAGAATTTGGAGATTAGGGTGCTCATTCATTGCTCTCCAACTTTCTCTATTTCTTCTTGTTCTACGAACATAAAATTAAACATTAAACTTAGTAAATGTAAACTACAACTACAAAGAATAAATATAAAAATCACACATTTAAGAAAAATTTCTCACATTCCAACGAGGACATCTCCAAAATCATCATTTAGGGTTTTTATCAGTGTTGGAGATGAATATACGCATTAATTTTCTACATCCACATTCAAGATATTGAAAACGAGTTGAGTTTGTTGCAGATGAAGATGATGTCATGGTTGAACGAATAAGAATCAAATGAAGATATGTGAATAAGTGAGATTTTAGATTGCACGAATGAGAAGAAAAAGAAAGAAGATTTCATACTCTAGATTTTGCAAATTTGATAATTTTTTATTTAGTCCTTATAAATATATCGAATTGTTAAATATTTGACATATTATCAACTATTGTTGTGTCAAAGACCGCCACTTAACTCCTCTATGTACCACATAAACTTTATTTTTATAGCAACCAACAATAATAGTAACAGTATGTATGATTTTAAAATTAAAGTGAATATACATTTTTTAAATTAAAAAAAACTTACAGAGACAAAAATCAAAAAGACATAAACTTAAATAAACGAATCAAATATTTAAATTTTTATTTATTTATAATAATGAGAAGAGATTATCTTGGATGAATTAAAGTTTTTACTAAACAAACTTAGACAACATCAAACTTTCTTCAGGTCATGCTTGAGCCTTGTTAGGCTTCTTGAAAGGTTTAAGAGAAATTAATTAAAAAGAAAAATTAAGTGTCTATCAGAAAAAA
>JBBPBP010009778.1:45878702-45903534 GCA_037974735.1 Cicer chorassanicum
TATTCAAGAAAATTGTTCTCTTTATTTTAAAATTGAACTTTTAGTCTCTATATTTTCACATTTGTTGCAATTTTTGTCCCAAAGCATAATTTTTACTTTAAAAATAGTGACTTTTAATCTTAAAAAATAGTGATTTTTTGCTATAAAATTTTATTTTTTCTTCAAATTTACATTTGATATTAAGAATCACGATTTTTAGACTAAAAATCATCATTTTATAGATCAAAATTATAATTTGGAATTCATATGACAATAAATGTGAAAAAAGAATTATAAAAAAGTTTGATTTTAAAATAAGGGGACAAAAAATGCAATTAACCCAAACAATTATAATTATGATAATTTTTGTTTATTATGAACCTTTTATGTAATTGTTATTATTATTATTTGGGAGTGATATCTACCTATGTGTACTTTGTGACTATGTGTGCAATTGTGCGACGTGTTTAATTTGTTTGCATATGTAATTTGCATTGTTTGCTTTGAGTTTGTTACTTGGCTGTATCATGTGACAAATGAGTTTGAGAATATATTATTTCCATTAATTCAAGTTACTTTAACTTGAAAATCAAAGTCCCTATACATCGGCTTATAACTATATTAACTGGCAACAAAAAATACTTAATTTAGTGAGAAGCAACAATTTATCATTCATCACACAAATTAATATACCAACTTTTGAGCTACAAACTTACGTTTGAGAGTTTCTTTGGAAACCTCAATTTTAGGAGCTAAATTTGTTTATTGGTTATGCATTCCTCTAAGCTTATCTTAGTACTTTGGTTACAAGTCAGTGTTAATTTGCCATTAATACTATCTCATCTCAACCAAACAAAATTAACCATCCAAGAAATTACTTTTGATAAAAATAGAAAATTGTTTATGTTGTGATTGGTTTTGAAGCTTCAGAACTCCTTATAAATACCACATTTTAGAAGCAACTCTCATCATCATCCAAAAATTGTAACAAAACAAAAGTTAAACTCATTATCAACATGAATATGAAAAGTATTGCAACAATTGTTTTATCATTTTTATTGGCAACGTTTGGAATAGCTCAATCTGCTGAGTTTGATATAAGAAAATATGGAGCAGCCCCTAATGGAGATATAACAAAGGTAAGAACTAAGGTGGCATATGTGTTTGGATCCCCTACAGCGCCGCACATGATACATCGATTGTTATATAGTAATGAATATTATTTAAATTTGTTATATGTTATGTGAATTAGGCCTTTGGAGATGTTTGGAAAGCAGCATGTAATTCAACAGGTGCAAGTAAAGTTTGGATTCCAAGTGGATCATACAAGATGGGAGCCATAGTTGTTTCAGGTCCTTGTAATGGTCCAATTGAAGTTCAAGTTGATGGAACAATTATAGCACCAGCAAACCCAGCTGCACTTCATGACGCTTATGAATGGATTAAATTTGAATATGTTGACTTTTTTACGCTATCAGGTAAAGGTGTTTTTGATGGTCAAGGTGCAATGGCTTGGAAACAAAATGATTGTGGAAAAAACAAAAACTGTGACATGGCTTCCATGGTAAAATATTTATATTATATAATCTCATATAGTACTAATTAAAAATATAGTATGTGTGTGCTGATAAAATGAGTTTGAATGTGAACAGAACTTCGGTTTTAATTTCATAAAGCATGGAATTGTTAGGGACATAACCACAAAAGACAGCAAAAACTTTCATGTGAATGTTTTGGGTTGCACCAACTTCACATTTGATCATTTCACAGTAAGTGCTCCAGCTACAAGCCTTAACACTGATGGAATCCACATTGGAAGATCAACTGATGTGAAAATTCTCAACACAGACATTCGTACTGGAGATGATTGTGTCTCATTAGGAGATGGATGCAGAAAAATAACTGTCCAAAATGTGAATTGTGGACCTGGACATGGCATTAGTGTTGGAAGCTTAGGGAAGTATCCAAAGGAAGAACCTGTTGAACAACTTTTAGTCAAGAATTGCACTTTGACAGATACTGATAATGGTGTCAGGATCAAGACTTGGCCTAGTACTCCAGGAACTAATCCTATTACTGATATGCATTTTGAAGATATTACCATGAATAATGTTCTAAACCCTGTCATCATTGACCAAGAGTATTGTCCATGGAATCAATGCTCAAAACAGGTATTTAACAAAAAACCTACTCTTAAATTCTTCCATCTTTATATATATAAAATTACAATCATGCTAGAGATGATATTGTATATTTAAAAATCAATATTCTTTCAAATCTTAATATTCCTTATTGTTTGCATGTTATGCAATGGATTAGTCTCCATCAAAGATAAAGATTAGCAAAGTGACCTTCAAGAACATCAAGGGAACTTCAAAGACTAAGGAAGGAGTGGTTCTTATCTGTAGCAAGAGTGTGCCATGTGAGGCTGTTGAACTAAATAATGTTTCTCTTACATTCAATGGAACTGAAGTAGATGCTAAATGTGTCAATGTCAAGCCCATTGTTACAGGAAAAGCTCCTAAATGCGTAGCAACATCAGCAGCATAGTTCCCCATTTCAAAATTTTCTTTTAGATTTATTTATTTATATATACATAAGCCATCCTTGTAAAAAGTGATGTGATGAGGACTATTTAAAGTCCCTAGTGAAATATTAGACAACTAAAGATTATTACTGACAAGTATATTATATATGTAATTGCTTTGTAGTAACTAGAATCCAGTTAAATGTTACAAGTTTGAGATTGACTTTTAAATTGAAGGAAAAATTCAATTAAGAAACAGATGTTTAGACAACTTCCTTTCAAAACTTGTTAGAAAATATGATGGACATAGTACCACTGCCAAACTGTTATATCAATCCATTCTAAATAATATATTCTTCAAAAATTTAAATACCACTAAACTACCAAAAACATTGAAGCTCATTACATAGAAAAAGAAACCATATATCCATCTGAGGTATAATAAAATATTCATTGAGGATCGTATTTTGCAGTGAATTACAAAAAGTTGGAACATGAAACACAACTTGTTTGCAGTTCAGTAGATACAAATCCAAACATTTTCTTCATGGGCAGGGGTGGAGGGCCAAGAGATCACTATAACTCAATATTATATATCATGCTGCCGCAGATTGAGGTCGATTCCTGTTGTATTTCTCGTATCTTCGAGAGATGCCATCGTCAGATAAGGTGTCCCATAACTGCAAAATAATTAGATATAGCTGTTAATTTCACAGAGGGAACTATTAAGAATACCAAAGATCATCTGCCCTTTTCACACTTGACTTACATGTAATTTTCCTTTAGAACCTCCTATAGCCAACAAGAATGGGTTGTCCTCTGAGAAAGAGATAGAAAAGACAGCCCCCTAAAAAACACCATAAAAAAAAAGCAGCAAGTGTCAATTCAACAAAAAACATAATGATTCATTGAATAATTTACATAAGACATATATTGTAGGGGAAAGAAACTGACAGCTTTTGGAGTTTTAGATGCGACACAAGATGGTTGGTTGTTTGACAAATCCCATAGTTTCACCTGTGAAAAATATTGACAGTAAAATTAGATGAATTCCGATCTGTAACATGGTATACAGGAAAACAACAAAATTGACTTTACTATTACCGTTTTATCCATGGATCCAGTAGCAAGAAGCTGCATGAGGCCATGTCAACAGGGCAGAGTTAAACTAAAGTACATAATAGTAAGTTGGTAATATCATTATCAGCAAAGTGTTGAGGATACATACATTCGGTGCTGACCTATTATAGGATACAGAGGTAACAGATTTGTCGTGTGCATGAAGTGTAAAAGTAGCACTCTGCTCAGATGTGGCATTGGACGTGGCAGTCCGAACATCAAAACACTTGACCGTACCATCTTCAAGACTCACCTAACAGGACAATTAAATTACTATTAGTTAACTAGCACCTGTGCATCCACAAAATCAAAATTGAAAATTCATCTGACAGAATAAGAATCAGATAATAAATAAAATTAAAATAACATAAGGAGAAGTTAGTAATTCTTTATGAGATTCAAAAAGATGCTAGTGTGTTTAATTTCACAGAAATATTAAACTTAATGTTAGTACATAGGCCTAAAAAAATAACCATAACACACCACAAAAGAGTGCTCGGTGTGTGGATCCCATGCCAAGCTCTCTACATCAGCACTGACCGACCACGTAAAGCCAGAATGCGACGGATTCCTTGCATCCTTCTGCAAAGTTTAATAACGCATTAAAAACATTAGATAGCTGAAATTTTCAACAAAAAAAATAATACATTTGAAGCTCCAACTTATTCGCTTTAAAATGAAAATGTGTCTTTTAGCACATGAATATGCAAACAAAGAGTAAGGTATAATATGTATTATGTAATCAATACAAAATATAGAAAAGCCAAGTAACAAGGGAGCATTGGATCATTACCAAGGCAACAGTATGATCAAACGAACCACTAAGAAGGACCTGTTTTGCATGATAATTCCAAGCAACGGATTGGACCTGTGAGGATATATGGGTTGAAAGACATCAGGAAAAGCATTTGACTCAAACAATTTAAACTAGTCAATATGGAAAATTAAAGAATATTGGATTTTACAATTTAAATAAAAAAGACATGCACCATATTTTTCGTTATCAACAACATAGAACTTTGCTAAAAACAGCTGCATGAAAGACTCACAAATCACAAATTTGTTCATCGCATTTGCATATCCGTATTTAATAGTGTTTAAATTTTAAGCCGGTGATTGAAAACCAAAGAGGAAAAGTTTATTATATCAATAAATTGACTTCACAAAAAAATTATAAGCATACTAACTTAATTCTTACCTTGCCGGTGTGATGCTCCATTGTAATATCACACTTTCCAGTAGAAACATCCCAAATCTTGACTCGCTTGTCAGCACTGGCACTTGCAAGTATATTGCTGTAACTTTTAGGAATATACATCAGAGCTCAGGCGTCAAGGAAGAGAGTTCAAAAAAATTTAGTAAATAAAACCATTAGGCTCCAGAAAGCATAGAGCGGAGAAAATAAAAAGCAGAATCCTAATTTAACAAACCTGTACTCCTTGTTCCAAGCAAGACCAAGTACTGAGTCAGTGTGACTGTCCTCTTTGTATTTTGCTGATTTCTATTACCAAACAATTTGCAGAATCAGCAAAAGAGATTCATATGATAGCTTGAAACGAAATTTTAATCAAAAGAAAAGAAATGGCTAACGTATATTTAATTTAAATCTAAAGAGATTAAATAAAATAAATGAGGAAAGGAGATTTCCATCAGTTGTTGGTAAGTCTATCTTCGAAGGCTTCTGTTGGGACATGTATGATATCAGAAAATATAATCAAATTATAAAAGAAAGTGAGGGAAGTTCACAATAGAACCTTCGATCCTCATATGCATATCACATCTATATTTTCAGTTCCATCTAATGCTAATGCTATTCATAATAAGAAAGTAAGTTTCAAAATTCAGAAATCACCAAAAGATATGGTCAATAATTAAATTCCATCCACAAATAATAAGGTAAAAACTTAAGAATCAATAATCTATTTTTTTTTAAATTATAACTAAAAGCATCAACTCAAGTACACGACATGAGCAGTATATACATGCACACATAGCATGCAGCTATTGAAATATGTTGGAACTGCGAACAGATGGCCAACATGACTTAAATTTTCAAACAGACCACAACAGAACAACACATGTGACTTCTATAATTACATAACAATTTAGTAGGCAACAAATCCAGAACGAAATAGATGATCAATAATTTTATAGTGATTGATATTAACAAAAATGTATAAATACCTTTTTCCCATTTTTCCCCTTTTTCCTTTCCTCTTTGCCACCCAACACTACACAAGGCTCTACTTCATCAATCTGAGAACAAAAGAAAATTACAACGTATTCTGCAAAAAACCTCTATTTAAGTATATGATAGTGCAGCAACATTAATACACTTACAACATCAAGGTCCCAAATTTCTATGGATGGTCCCATTGAACCGACAGCCAAAAAGTTCCCTGTTATCATAATGAAACTATTTTAAGATAGTAAGATGATACAAAGGCATGAAGCTGGTATCAAGTTGAATTTTAAGAATAAATTGCAATTACCCAAGACTTTGAAGATTTCTTTTAACAGTTTAAACACTAGACAGGCTTTGACTAACTGCAAGCATTAATCTCCTTATTTTCTAATGAATCGTAATTCATAACCGAAGTGGCAACTTTTTTTCTAGATGAAACATGAATTGCTAGTGTTTTTGGCATACTAAAATGAAGGTAAAATTTACCAGAGCATATCATTAAGTCTAAACACTAGACAAGCTTTGACTAACTGCAACCATTAATCTTTTCTAGATGAAACATGAATTGTTAATGTTTTTGGCATACTACAATGAAGGTAAAATTTACCAGAGCATATCATTTATGATTATGACTTAAGGCAGTTTAAAGTTTATCTTTATATTTTCAGATATTCAGATGTCCATAAACCCCTACATTTACTTGCAAAGAGGGGAAGATAAAAAGACCGAACTGCACAAAACATTACGAACAATACATCAACATGTATCAAGCAAATAACTCATTGGGTTTGGACCTTTTTTTCCTCCTTTAAGGGGGCAATCAAGCCAAGCCGTGCAGAGTGGAAATTCTGGAATAATGATATCATGGTGAATATACATGTTCATATCGCGGGTATTGGCGTCCTCAAGTATCCAAACCTGCCAGAGCAGATAAAAGCATGACAAGTCTCATTTGCAGAGTACAACAACAATAATATCATCTTCAATTCACATTCACACGGAAAAACTAATGTTTCTCAATTTAACCAGTTAAGTGGTTTAACCATACCCATATCCAAATCCGGTTATAAAATCAGAATAAGTACATTTAATTTATGAACCAGTCTAATAACTTGGACTTGTTGGATAGCCATTACCAATAACTAATCGTGGATATAACCAGTTTTGCAAAATCAATACCAATTGTGTGGATTTTGGTTTTAATATCCTGTTCTATCTAGTGGTTGTGGATAATGCATTCATGAGCAACCCTATGAAGAAGTAACTTACTTCGAGAAAATTGACATCATCCTCGGTACGCGCACAAACAATAACTGAATCAGTTGGATTAATGATCATGTCTTCAAGATCTTCAGAATCATACTCCTCCTAAGTAACATATATGACATAATTTCAGTAAATAGAATCGAAATAACTTAACAAAACCATGCAAGTATTGAAACTTAACTCACATTCTTATCTTTGATATATGGATCCAATTCATTACTCGGATAATAAAGATCACCATTCCCCGAACTGAATAATTCAAATCCTAATTTCACGAGAAAAAAAATACATAAATATAAGCAGCAGAAGCACAAGACAACATGAATATAACACACTGAATGAGTTGAAGATAGTTAGAAAAAGACACCTTTGTCCTCCTCATCGTCATAGTTTTCCATGTGAAGGTCCTTCAAGGCGAGGGTAATATCGTCATATTTTTCATTGGATGTTTTGCCAATAGCATCCGCGACGGTTAGAGCTTGTGCAACTTCATTGTTCTGTTTGTTAGCGTCTTCATTCTCACTCTCTTCTCCTACACTGTAATAATAATTTAATTTATATAAATATAAATATAAGATGAGGTTAATGTTAGTGTTAAGTGTTAATTAAGTGTTGATTATTGATTGTGAAGAGGAAAACACAGATACATACCTTGTGAGAGAGTTGGAAATTATTTGTTGAATATCTTCCTGAGAAGGAGGTTCGGCGAAAACGGGTTCTGACTTGGAAACCCCTTTAGGAATCCAAGAAATTGAAGCAATCATAACTGAAACAGAATGGAGTGAAAGCTGTGGTGGCGGCAGAGGGATGAAAGTGAGGAAGAAAATTGAATGTGCGAAAAATAACCCTTTTATTATTTGTTTGTTGCTTCTACAAACAACCGAGGGTTTATGGGCCTCGCCTTAGTAAAACCCAACCCCTTCGAAACTGCTACGTACCATGTTTTGACTCCGATTAATTTAAATTAATTTGGCTAAATATGTCGTTAATGAAATATGTCACATAAAAATAAAATAAAAAATTGAAGAGTAGATGAAATCCTAATTTTTTTTTTGAAAAAGAGGACTTAAAACCCATATATTTAGAAATCAGAAATTAGAAAATTTAGTTCAAGCAAAATATGGAGAGTTTAAAAATTAAAATTAGGTAGTAGTTGCCCAATTTGAAATTTCACTAGAAATTGGGCCTCTCTAAAAATTGGGCCTCTCGGAAGCCCAATTTCACAATCCAAACCTCCTAAAACCTCTTGTTCGTCCCGCGCGGTGTGTGTCTACTCACCACTCCCCTCTCCGTCACCGTCACCGTGAGTCCTCTCTCTTTCTCTCTCTCTCACTCTCCTCGCTCTTTCTCTCACGTAACTTTCCTCTGCTTCATTTATTTCTATCTTCATTATTTTTATCGATTTATATGTATGCAACAAGTTCACTCACTACACGGTACGCTACTCAAATGCATTAGGTTAGTTAGGATCAATTCAATTTTAATCACTGCTCAATCAATTAATTGATATAGTTTTCGTATTCTTAACTAAATAATTATCTGATGCTATCACTAGCTTGATTCTTAAACTATAGTTATATATTAATTAACTTGGTATATCATTTTTCCCATTGTGCTTTTTGCAAGCATCTGTAGTTAATTTATTTATTTTTTCTTACTTTTTCTATTTTATAGATTGTTTCGGGAAATAGAGTTGAAATTTCAATGCTCAAGACGGTGTTGTCATCAATTTGAATTGGCTATGTGATGGAATGTGATGTGGGAAGCATCTTTGATTCTTGTAGTGTGCATAGTTATAAGAAAAGAAGGGTTTCTGATTGCTGCATTACTCCGTCGAGTGTGATCATGACTGAAATTGAAGCTTCATTGCCAATCTTGCACTCCCTTGGTTACTACACCGAACCGTCTTTGAAGGAATTAGCGGCTCAGGAAGTTCTTTACCCTGGTTATTGCAGTGGTGTTCCCAATTTCACTGTTGGAAGATTAGGTTATGGATATGTTAGGTATCTTAGTAAAACTGATGTAAGAGGATTATGTTTAGATGACATTGTGAAGTTCCATAGGCATGAGATTGTAGTTTATGAGGATGAAAATGATAAGCCTGCGGTTGGTCAGGGCCTTAACAAATCAGCTGAAGTGGTTTTGGTACTGGATAGTGGAAAATTGAAGTCTAAGGAGTGTCGGGATGATGTTCTAGTGAAAAAATTAAAACAATGTGCGGAGAGACAAGGAGCACAGTTTATTTCGTTTGATCCGGTAACTTGTGAGTGGAAATTCATAGTTGATCACTTCAGTAGATTTGGGTTTGATGACGATGATGAAGAGGACGCTGTTATGGATGATGCCGAGGCACATGATGTTGAGAAAGAATCGCCGACAAATGTTGACGAGATCGAGCTTTCTCATTCTCTTCCTGCTCATCTTAGGCTTGATCCTGTTAAAATGAGAGACATGAGATTATTGATGTTTCCTAATGAAGAAGAGATGGAGGACTTGGGTCGCAAATCATCTTCTGGTAAGGAGCATGTGAGGCCATTAAAAAGTTCTTCTCAGTCAGTGGCCAATAGAGCTACCCCGCCAGTTGTTCGAAATACTCCATTTCCATTACTTGAGTATAAGCATGGGAGTCTTGATTCAAATTCTCCTGGATCCATTTTGATGGTTCAGCAACATAAGGGCATGCCTCTGAGGACAGTAAAAGCGCAGGGTTTTAAGCTGGACCTCAAGCATGAAACTCCAGTATCTGGAAGCTATGCTCACAATATAGTTGATGCTGGTCTGTTCATGGGTAAATCATTTCGAGTTGGGTGGGGACCAAATGGCATTCTTGTACACTCTGGTGCACTTGTAGGAAGTGGCGGCGATCACAAGCTATTGTCATCTGTTGTCAATTTGGAGAAAGTTGCTTTTGACAATTTGGTCAGGGATGAAAATAAAAAAGTGTGCGAAGAACTTGTTGACCATGTGTTGGTTTCTCCATTAAATTTTCACAAAGGAATAAACCGTGTGATGAAAGAGGTTGAATTTGGTCCCTGCAAGTTAACACTTCAAAAGCTTGAAGCTAATCGTACAAACCTGTCAGAGATTTCTCAACAATACTGTGATATTATTGAGAGACAATTGAGTGTGCCTAGTCTATCTCCCTCAAATCGATTGGGTTTGACACACCAAGTAATGACCTGGGAGTTAATTAGAGTTCTTTTTTCTGAGAGAGAACAGAAAGGTCAAGTAGAATCTTTAGGTGCCGACAATGAGGAAGATATGATGCAGGATATAAAGGAAGTTGATCAAGATGTTGACCAAGAAGCCCTCCCTCTTATGAGAAGAGCAGAGTTCAGTTATTGGCTGCGAGAGAGTGTCTCCTATCATGTCCAAAACCAAATAAGCTCTCTAAATGACTCTCACTATTTGCAACATGTTTTTACACTCCTGACTGGTCGGCAATTGGATGAAGCAGTGCAGTTGGCTGTGTCCAAAGGAGACGTGAGGCTGGCTTGTTTGTTAAGTCAGGCTGGTGGTTCTACTATGAATCGCTGTGATATTGCAAAGCAACTTGATATTTGGAGGAATAAAGGGCTTGATTTTAATTTCATTGAAACAGACAGATTGAGACTCTATGAACTGCTTGCAGGAAATATTCATGATGCATTGCATGACATACAAATTGACTGGAGGAGGTTCTTAGGTTTATTAATGTGGTACAAATTACCTCCCGACACTTCGTTACCAGCTGCTTTTCAGACTTATAAACATTTTCTCGATGAGGGAACAGCTCCATATCCTGTTCCACTTTTTGTTGATGAAGGAACATCAGAGGAGGCTGTCAGTTGGAAAGCAGATAAGCACTTCGACATTTCATTTTATCTCATGCTTCTTCATGCTAGTGAAGAGACAGAATTCAGCTTTCTGAGGGCTATGTTTAGTGCCTTCTCTTCAACCCCTGATCCTCTTGACTATCATATGATCTGGCATCAACGTGAAGTTTTGGAAGCAGTGGGTGTTATCAATTCTAATGATCTTCATATTTTGGACATGGGATTTGTGTCTCAGCTGTTGTGCTTAGGGAAATGCCACTGGGCTATATATGTGGCTCTTCACCTGCCTCTTCGGGAAGATTATCCATATCTTCATGTAAATCTGATTCGGGAAATATTGTTCCAATACTGTGAAACATGGAGTTCAGATGAATCCCAGTATCATTTCATTGAGGATTTAGGCATTCCCAAAGAATGGATGCACGAGGCTTTGGTATGCATCATATTTATTTATGACTATTTAATCTTTTTACAATTATTATAAAAAAAATATTAGGACTTGCATAATTGGTTGATGTCCCCTTTTTACTGTCTTTCGCCCATTGATTTAAAATAATATCTTCCCACCCCTCAACCATACTCCGTGTAAATGAGAAAACATCTGAACAAATTTATTTTGTGGTGAAGATATGGATTAGTGATATAAATAAATGATGCCTCATAGGGGTACTGAATGATCAATTTCTGATTAAAACTGCATTATTTTTGTTTCGTCTTGGCGTTCTTCACTGATTACTGGGGTATGCAAATGCTTGAGGCTTCTGGAAGTTCTGATTTCTTTCATTGAGAAAATTTTAATTATTTGAATGATTTTGTTGTTGTGGTGCAGGCAATATATTATAATTATAATGGGGATCTCGCAAAAGCCCTTGAGCAATTTCTTCAGTGTGCAAATTGGCAGAAAGCTCATACCATTTTTATAACTTCAGTTGCTCACAGGTTATTCTTGCAAGGTAAGTCATGTTTATGTATATCGCTTGGTAAAATAAAACACTAAATTTTTGTAGGCTTTATTAGGTTACATTCTGGAAATTTATGGGGTGGTAATTGCTACTCTCTCCGTCCCCGATCTTTGGTCCTTTAAGCAGTTTACTTTTGTCCCAAAACTTTGGTTCTTTTAGAAAATTAAGATGTAATTAATGATGTTTTCTCTTTTGTACCCTAAAAAACTCTAAAATATGCATTAAATGAATTTTGTTTTTACGTAACAAATGAAGAGTAAAAAAGACTAAACCAACATCAATTCATTATTTCTTAATATGCGTGTCTAGAGCCGTCAATTAAGACCCAAAGTTCAAAACCCCCTTTAAAATATCCCCTACTAAGTCTCTAATATTAGGTCTCCTATTGAAATAATTTTTTAAAGCCTCGACCCGTTATTTCATTCTTTTTTGTGGGCTTAAGTGAGCTCTTAGGCCTAATGTTTTGTTAATTGAGATTTTTTTCTTGAAAAATTTTCAAAATTTATTTTTCTCAAAAAAATCAAAAAAGTATTTTTCTCGGAAAAATAAAAAAATTCTTTTTCTCGAATTAAAAAAAAATTTGAGAAAAAAAATTTGAGAAAAAATTTGTAAATCATTTTTTATAGAAAAAAATTGAAACTTTTTTATTGGAAAAATTTGAGGAAAAAATTCAAAAAAAAATTTGTCGATTTTTTTGCCCTTCCAACATGTGGACTGGGACCAATAATTAGTGGGCTTGTGAAATTGACACCTATACGCGTGTCCAATGCTAAAAGGACCTGAGTTCAGGGACGGAGGGAGTATTGTTTTGAGTTTTGACCAATGCTTTTCACAATTTGTGTTGATTCATACGTAAGCTAGATTTGCTGAGAGTATTTGAACTTCTTTTACAAACACCCATTAGATAGTTGTTGCACCGACGGTTCTTTATTAATTAATTGAAAATAATACTCCAACTTGTGATGTATGATTTTCCATACTAACCAATCATCTAAATGCAACATCGTAAAGGAGCTTTAGCAGCTAATGCTTGGGCTGTAAAAGCTCTAGTATTTGAAAACAAGTAAGTAATGTCAGTGGACGTTTCCATTTTTTTCGAAACATTCAAGCAGTAAAATCGGTTCTACTTGAAGATATACAACTTCTTTATCTATAGTGGAATGCAATTCCAGTTCTATTTTCTCATGCCGTATACTGTAGAATATATAATACTTTCTGAAATACCTAAAAGATCACACATTGTCCCTCGTGATGTGATTTTCCAGCACATTCCGAATAGATGCTGCGACTTTGAATTATGTATTTCATTCAACAAATCTTAAGGCATAAACCACGCGATAGGATTTAGTCCTCAACTTTGAAGCATCTTGCTTTGCTCTTCATTATTTCGGTGATAGGATTTGGTCTACGTTCTGGTACCAATTGACTCTCGACCTTCAAATGGAGTAAGAGGAGGATTGGGTATTTGTCCTACTACCTGCCCCAAAAATTACAAGGTTGAAGCTTTGAAAAACAGAAGTTAAGGATGACGGATGATCCTTGGAATGTTGCATAGTATTCATATTCATAATTGAATTTGAAGTATGTTTGTATCTTGTTTTGCACATAGCTGGGCCCTTCTGTGGACTTGTATATAGCTTGACTGGCAAACAAACAATCTTCCAGATATTTCATGATGCTGGCAATATCCTAACTGGACTTTATTGTTCTTAAAATGGACATGAAGTTATCTTATGCTACGCTGAAAATTGCCAAAATAGAATCTCTGTAAAAACTACTTGAAAAATGTCCCTCCCCTTAAGCCCTGCATCATCAGGACTTTAAATTGCAGAAAATTGTTTTTTACTACACCTTTCTTTTCAAAAATTAATTGCTACAAGTTTTCTTAATTCCAGATAAGTGAATCATTGTTAACTTCGTTTATATAATGTGCAGCCAAACATACTGAGATATGGAGGATTGCAACTTCCATGGAGGACCATAAATCTGAAATTGAGAACTGGGAGTTGGGAGCTGGCATTTATATTTCATTTTATTTAATGAGAAACTCACTTCAGGGAGATACCAATTCCATGACTGAATCGGTATGGGCAATGCTTACTTCTGTCTTGTATGGGGTTTGTAATTGATCGTGAAAAGGAACTAAAATTTGAGCAAGTTTGAACCTGAAACATAAAAGTGCAACAAAATGAACTCATCATTCCACATGATGACATTTAGGGGAACAACTGCACAAGGTGCAGAAGACACTAATGGTTGTCAGAAATTCATTTTAATTTTTTCTAATTGTTGCAAACTCTACATGAGATAATCATTAACAGTCTTATGAAGTTAGGTTGCAATTATGATTTGTTTTCGCCATTCACGAAACAAAATTTTGTTATGGAAAAGCTTGACAGCCATGACATATTTTCTAGTTGTATTTTCTTGATCAGGAAAGTAGGCAGCAGTCACTCACTTTGCAAATTCAGTTTTTAATGATTAAGACACTACTTTTTTTTTGTTTAATTGATTAAAGTCACGACATTTCTTGTTTCAGGATTCTCTTCAAAGTAAAAACACTGCATGTCAGGAATTCGTCAGTCAGTTAAATGAATCTTTGGCTGTTTGGGGTTCCAGATTACGTGTTGATGCAAGGTATATAATATGTCCCTTTGCCCTGCCTGGAAAATTGTTTACACTTGCCAGTACTTGGTTGTGGACCTTTTTTAGGTTGAACAGCTAGTATTCTGATTTTGTAGGCTGTCTGTGATACTTTTCTAAAACTGGCACTTGCTAAGACAAGGAAACAAAATGTGATAATACAGCAACATGTCTAACGTTCTGTTTTGTAATTTTTGTTGAAGCTTTGCATTGTATTAACAACTTCAAAATTGCAAATTGTTTAGTCTAACATGTTCAGCGCCTGTATTTTTTGGCATGCGGTTATTCATTTGTTAATCCCTTGTGATAGTGTTTAAATTGCTGCATTCACGTTTTCTACTTATTTTGCAGAGTGGCGTATTCGAAAATGGCAAGCGAAATTTGTGATTTGCTGCTATCAGTTGTTGGTGAGGGTGCCAGACGAGATGAACAGTTTAGTTGCTTTGACACTGCTTTCAGTGCTCCCATACCAGAAGACCTACGCTCTGGTCACTTGCAGGATGCAGTGTATCTGTTTACCAGCTTCTTGTCAGAGATTGCAACTTAATTTTATAAGCTGCCATTTACTGTCAGATTTTAAAGTAAAACCGGAATAGAACTTCAATGAATGTTGGTGAGGCAGATCTTGAACTACATTTGATCAATGAAATTTGTTGGCTTTTTTATATTGGTCTTGCATGTTAAGTATGGGATACTCTTAAATGTAATTTTAGTAACATATTCATTGATTTTGCATGTTAACCAGCTGAATTAAAAATATGTGGAGTATTATTTGTCAGTGCTGGTGGCGTGCCATCACTTATATCGCAAATGCCAAAATTCTTATTAAGAAATGAAATGCAAAACTCGCTTGAAAATGAATAGTATATATATTATCTGTGGACCACAGATAGTTTGATTGATACTTTGATATCTATATAATATATTACATAAAAAATGATATCTAATGAGTGAAATTATTGCGTTGTTATCAATTCCACATCTTGCTCTAGACAAATTGAATCATTTGTGGCTCTTTACATTCGAAGTTATTATATTCCTTCGTCACTTATCTTGGGTTCCCAATCTCTAATCAAAAGTTGCATCTGAAATCTTCACGCTATTATTCTAGACATAAATTTTTCAAATATAATGCAACCTACCATTCTGGCTTGTTGGGCTAGAATATATAAGATGTACAAAGTATGCATTCTTAAATTTTGATATTCTCATATTTGTGTGACTTTAGTGAAATTTACCATCTCTTTTAAGATAAAAAACAAAATAAATTTTTTTGATACGATGATTTACTTCTCTACCTCTTTTAGAATGTCATAATATATTTATTTTTTACAATGTCATAATATATTTATTTTACTTGTTGGGCTCACACCTCTTCATTGAATTATATAATGAAGTCAAGACAAATTTTAAGCTCTTTTAAAAGAAATTATTAATGTAAATAACTTGGAGAAAATGAAATACAAAGTTGATTATTTAATTGAGACACAGCAACATAGGTAATTCAAAGCTACATTACGAGGTAAATTTAAACAGGGCTTTTATATCTCATCATCCCATAGGTCATTGAGACTGGGCTTGGTTGGTCCAGGGATCAAACGGTTCTGCTTAATTTGATCAATTTTTTGATGATCCTCCTTTGTCAAAGCCCAATCAAAGATTTGAAGGTTTTGGTTCATTCTCTCCTTATCATAGCTCTTAGGAACAAAAGTGATTCCTTGTTCATATAACCATCTAAGAGAGATTTGTGCAATAGATTTTCCATGAGCATCAGCAATCTCTTTAAGCATATCATTTTCCATAACCTCATTTGCTCCTCTGCTTGCACCTTTCCTCAATGGTGAAAATGCAGTTAACACTATTCCATTTTCATTGCAATACTCTCTAAGCTTCTTTTGTTGCCATGCAAGATTCATCTCCACCTATACATATATGTATATATTAACAATCAATGGCTCATCAAGGACCCCAAATCAATGAGTGCAAAATTTTTTTTATTTAATTTTATATTTTAAAATTTAGTGTATGCTTAGTTTCACGATAGTATTGACAAAATTACAGTGTATATTTTGAAACTTGGTGCATATTGTTCTGCAGTAGGATTTTGCCAATTTTACTGTGAAACTAAACATGCACTAGACTACTAATCATTGAGTCAATCTAAACTTTAGTTTGGCTGATGGCTTACTTGATTGACTGCGGGAAGAACAGTGGCAACAGAGAGGAGATTTTGAAGTTTCTTGACAGAGAAGTTACTAACTCCAATAGCTTTGGTGAGTCCAAGTTTCAAACATTCTTCCATTGATTCCCAAACACCTTTCACATCAAATGGTAAGAGATCTGCCACATCAATTGGAAATGAAAACTTTCCAGGCTGAGAACTTAGTGGCCAATGAATCAAATACAAGTCCAAGTAATCCAATTGAAGAGTCCTGCACAAATTAAGCAAGTCCAACACTATCTCAATAACTAAATGTTTAGATTCAATTTTATGAGATACAAAAGTTTTTTAGACACATATATAAATTGATTTGAAGTTAAATTGTCTTTTTTGCTCCAAAAATATATTCTAAAAATGAAAACAATACTGATAAGAATTAGAAATTGCTTACTTGAGAGATTTTTGAAGAGCAGGGACAACAAGATGAGGATGATTTTCAGTGACCCAAAGTTTAGAAGTAACAAAAAGGTGTTCTCTAGTGACAAGGCCAAGTTCACATGCTTCTTTCAAAGCTTCTCCAAGAGCTTGTTCAGAGCCATATGCAGCAGCTGTATCAAAGTGTCTATAACCTTGTTTAATTGCTTCTATGATGGCTTCTTTTGTGTCTTTCTTACATGTGAAATCAGGGGCTGATCCCATTCCTATAACTGGCATCTTCACTTGTTCTTTTGTGTTGACAAGAACCTTTGTTGGGATTTCAATAGCACTACCCATGTTTTTATTTTTGACGTTGTTGGATTGGGAAATGTTCAATTCAAGATTGTGTTACTCTTTGTATTGTGATTGATGATGGACTCAACTTAATTTGCTGTAACCTTTTTATAGCTAAAAAATTGATACTCCCTCCCCTCTGTTCAACAATCTTTATCGTATTTAATTATTTGATACAGATTAAAAATATATAATTAATAAAAAAATTATTAATTTATTCTTATCATTTATTATTGTAATCTCATTATAATACATGTAAAATAAAAAATAATAATTTAAGAGTAGAATAAGTTATATTAATTGAAGAATATAATTAAAAGAAAATTACATTAAAACGAAAAAATAATAATTTTTTAAATATTTTTTTTATTTTTATAAATATGATAATTATCCTAAGTAAGAATAATAGTATATTATTTTTGCTTTTTGGTTGGAACTCCAATTAAGAAATTTGTGTGTCGGCTTGTAATGGTTGGTGAGTTGATGACGGTGGCTTAGCCTAATGATGTCTATATAGTAATATATCTTTGAAAATTGCTCGAAAGAAAATATATTTTTTTTTTATCATTTTTTTGTTTTGTTTTGTTTATTCAAAGATTAGTCTGCATGTTGGATCCATTTCCTAGAACCCGGACGTTATCATTTTATCACTATCTCTGTCGTTTTAATTATTGGGGAACAAAGACAATACTATATATATATAAAAAATTACTATTTAGTTATTAGAAAATTCAGGTGAATGTAATTAACTTTAAATAAATTTATATTAAATTAAATTTTTTGATGTATTTTGATTGCTTATGACAATGACACAGTAACTAACAATCTAACATCTCTTTTTCTATAAGAATATTATTATGTGTCAAATTCTTTTATTCAACAGTCAAGGTTGTGGTACTGCATGTAGAAGGGTCAAGTTGATGGGCACTGAGCACGCACGTAAAATTTATTATTCCTTAGGAAAATGTTACTTTAGCATAATTATTTTATAGTTAGTTTTAAGTTTTATCATTGATGTCACATTTTCTTTGTCAGAAACCACCACCTCAAATGATTTTCTTCTTCTTTCTTTTGTCTAAAGTCATTTATTTCACATTTAACTTTTTTTTTTTTCTTGCTATTTTGTCGTTTTACTGTGACATTGTTATAATTTTCCGTCTTGTTACAATATTTATTTTGTTTAGATTAAAATATCAACTTCGATTAAATGTAATTTCAATCAATGATTTTGATATCTTCAACGTTACAGCTACGAAGATATGAGTATTCTAAACACTTTCATTTTATTATATTTGTAACTTTTATCATAATTGTAGATATTTTATTGTTTTATTTTATATATTAACTTAAATGTGAGTTTCTTCACATATTCATAATTTACGGTTATAGCAACTTTAAGTTATATCGTTCATAATTAATCAACGTAATTTTCATAAATTTAAATAAATAAATATTATTTTTTATAAAGAAAAAAAAAATCATTGGTGTCACGTTTTGATCACTAAGAATATTGCAAAAATCAATTCCACCTTTGTAAAAAATAAACTGAGATAATATCATTCTTATTTGAAGTATCATCATAAATAAATAATTAACTCTATGATAACCATAATTAAAAATTTCTAATTAGGTCTTTTATCAACTCCAGTAAGCAAATCGAATATATGGTATAGTTTACATCCTGCTCAAGTCAAACGTTTTTTACTAAAATCTAAAACTTTTTTATAAATCTCCTATATAACTAAAAAAACTAGACTACATATCATTAAAAAATTATTTTAAATTTATTAAACTGGTCTATTTAAATAAATATGATTAATATTAAAAAAATTGACAAATTTTGTTAAATAATTTATTCAATTAATTGTCTATTTTTTCAGCAAGCAAATCTAAATGGACCGTACAACATTCAATTGATCAAGAAACAAATTTATTTGAACAATTATAGTAACTCTTCTCAAAAAAAAAAATGAGCTTAGACATCTATGTAACATCATCTCAACATGAAAATATATGAGACAAAATTTCATTTATGAGAACAAGTGAATAAATTAAAATAGTACATGTGAATAAATCAATTGAAATAACTCGAGAAATGACATCAACTTAATTTTATAACAATGTATATTGTCATTAAAAGTAAGAATAGGTTAGATTGATAGAATTCTCCGATCTAATATACGTTCAATTTTTTATTTACTAGACAAAACTATGACTTTTTTATAAGTCTCTTACTAACTAAAAAACCAAACTGCATTCCATACATATTAAGAATATAAATATAAATAATATTAAAAATGCACCAAAATCAAACAAAAGACATATTAAGAATGGAATAGAACAAACAATAGAAGTGATGAGTTGTTGTAAGATTACACCATATGCTAAACACTTAGATACACTAGACGTCTAAGAACAACAAGTCGGCATAAATATAATTTTCATCCTTTAGAGATAGTGGCAAAATAAAAATTAGTATATTTGCGAGTATTAAAAACAAAAACGTATTTTTCTTTTTTAAAAAATCAAAAAAGTATTATTAAGAAATTAAAAGAAAAAAAATGATATATTTACAAAAAGCAAAAACATATTTACAGAAAGAAAAAAAAAATCATATTTTTATCTCACATATTTCATTTTTGGTCGGTAATACGTAGTATAATCTTTATATGAAAAAAATATGTAATATAGTCTTATTATTTTATCTTCTTTTATCTAAGTTAGTGGTTCGACGTGTGTGTATATATATATATAATTTTTATTTTATAATTTTCCATTGCTTTTATCATTTAAATATAATGATATTTTATTCATAATTTTAGTATAATATGTTAAGTAGATAAAACCCATCAATTTTTAATTACTTTCATTATTATTATAAAAGGAAAGGAAAAATAGAATAGAATAGAAGTGTGTGTTAGTGGTTGTTGGGCTTGGCGCATGATGATGCAAAGGGATTAAATCCATAGTTTTCAAATTGAAACAAAAAGAATGCATTAGTTGTTGTGTCAACCAACAGTAGCCGCAAAAATAGAAGGATAAAAAGAAAGAGCTCGACCACAACACAGAAGAGAAGATAAATTCTTATTTCGAGTGGTAAAAAGTGAATGGCAAATTTATTTTTGGTTTTTAATTTGAGTATGTTATATTTATTATTGAGTTTGTTCTTTATTAGTTTTACATCATTGAATTCTTTTGAAATATTCATTTTCGTGGAAGGTTGATTATTATTGTTTGGTTTCCACCTCTTAGTAATGATTATTATTGTTGATTGATATTCTCGAGTGATATTAAGAAGATTGTAGTGTACTCATTAATTAGTACAATGAAAAGTTTTACTGTATTAGATTTGTGGTTTTTATTATCTTATTTTGTCATGTTAAATTGTATTTACTATTTGACTATTTAAATGTACATTTGAGGGAAAAATACTCTGCATTATTGAGATAATTATCTCTGGTTTTTGCCTACAAAGTGGTATCCAGAGCTCAATTGGTTTGATTTGTGCATTTAAATGAAGAAAAAAAATAAAAGTCCGAATATGATTAAGTTCAACTCTACTAATTATACACTTTGGAAGACTCTTATGAAATACATGTGATGCAACAAAGATTTGTATGATCCTATTGATCGGGAGACACCGCTAAATCGAAAGATAAATCTGACCAGAAGAAGGAGAATAGAAAAGCAGTGGCCTTTATGATACATTGGTTAGATCTTAGTGTATATCCACATGTAGAAACTGAAACTAATGCTAATAAGATGTGGGATAAAATAAAAGAGTTGTATGAGCAGAAGAATGTGCAAAATAAAACATCTTGGATGATGAGTTGCAAGGATTGTTACTATTCCTTGCCTCACAATTGGGAAGTTCTTATTGTGATATTGACCAATTCAGCTCAAAGTGGAAAATTAAAATGTCAACAGTTAAAGAGAACATGTTGAATGAATAAACTCGAAGAAAAAAGTGTGGTTTGAATGGTTTTTTCTTAAAGTTAGAAGTACTAGTTACAAAGTCATGGGGAAGAAGTCAATCTAGACATTTCATAGACGCAACAATTTAAAAAGTCATAGCAAGTCAAGAAGCAAGTTGAGGATTCGAAAAGAAATTATATGTTATAATTGTGGCAAGTAGGCCACCTAAAAAGAAATTGTGTGTTCCTCAAGAAAGATCAATCAAAGGAAAGATATGAAGAGAAAGAGAAGAAAAATGATAAAGTTACAGTTACAGTTGCATCTCTTAGTGATGTCTATATTGTTTGTGATGTTAATTTCATAAACTTTACATGTCAGAATTCAACTTGCATTATTGATTTAGATGCCTCATATCATGTTACTCTTAAGATTGATTTCTTCGCATCTTACAATGTTGGTGATTTTGGCACGATAAAAATGAAAGATGAAGGAGTATATAAAATTATTGGTATGTGAGATGTTTGAGTTGAAACATGTATAAGATGCAAACTTCAATTGAAGAAAGTTAAACATGTTCCTGATATGTGTCTCAACTTGATTTTGGTGAAAGCCTTGAATATTGAGAGTTATCACACTTGATTTCGATAAATGAGCAAAGTTCCATTTCTCTCTATAGGATGTCTCTGAAGCTTTGCAAGGTGGAGATTGAGGCAATTGAAGATGTCTTTGTTGATTCACGATATATATGCCTTGGTCACTTGAGTGAGAAATGACTCAATATATTTGCAAAGAAAAGTTTCCTTCCTATGAAAGGTACGCCTCTAAAAACTTGCACTCATTGTTTTGTTGGAAAACAACAAAAAGTTTAGCCTTAATTGCACTTTTGGTCCCCCTATTTTAGGTGAAAAGCGAAAGTAGTCCCCCCATTTTGTTTGTCCCCAGTTTTAGTCCCCCAAACAGATTTTGAGTCCAAATCATGACGAGTTGTCATTTTTTTATGACGTGTCAAAAAACGCTGATGTGACACATGCATATGTGGATAAAAAATGATTATTATATTAATTCAAATTAAAAAATTCATTTCATCTATTATTATAATTATTTTTATAATTTTAAAAGAAAAAAAAAGTAAAAAGTAAAGTTAATTATGTAAACCCTAAAATCAGAAAATCAGCCCCAAATCAGAAGAGAAGAACGATACCCTTGTTGATACAGTGAAGAAGCTGGAGGAAGAACTTGAGAAAACCAAAGAAGAGTTGAAAATGTTGAAGGAAAGAGGGAGTGAAACAGAGGTAGCTTTGGCAACACTGAACGCTGAGCTTCACAAGAATATGTCAAAGTTAGCTCAAGCTGAGGCTGCAGCAGCTGGGAAAGCTGCAAAGACTGTGAGGTTTGAGATTCATAGAGAAATAAATATGAATAATATTGGAGAAGAAAATGAAGAAGAGAGGATTAAGAAAAGGAATTCACAAACACTTGCTCAGATAATAAGTCTTGGAGAAAACGACCATATTTTTGGAAGGAAAAAAGATAAGAGCAGTACGAAGCAGAAGCCTATTATTCCTCTTGTGGGAGATTTCTTTTTCTTTTGGCTGATTTTCTGATTTGAATTAATATAATAATCATTTTTTATCCACATATGCATGTGCCACGTCAGCGTTTTTTGACACGTCATAAAAAAATGACAACTCATCATGATTTGGACTCAAAATCTGTTTGGGGGACTAAAACTGGAGACAAACAAAATGGGGGGACTACTTTCGCTTTTCACCTAAAATAGGGGGACCAAAAGTGCAATTAAGCCAAAAGTTTATTCACATAATTTTGGACCTCATAAGAGGAAAAATATTTTTGATTTAGTTCATACTGATGTTTGCATGATGGATAATAAATCTCTTGGTGGTGCAATATATTTTGTTACTTTTATTGAAGATCACTCAAGAAAATTGTGGGATTTTCCTTTGAAATCTAAAGACCATATATTTGGAATCTTCAAACACTTTCATGCAAGTGTTGAATGATAAAAGAGAAGGAAATTGAAATGTGTTCAACCAGATAACGGTGGTGAATATATAGGTCCATTTGAAGAGTATTGTAAAGAATATGAAATCAAACTTGAGAAGATAGTTCCAAAGACACCTCAACATAATGCTGTTGTAGAGAGATCGAACCTTACGATTAATGACAATATCATGTGTATGTTCTCTCATGCAAAATTATCAAAATCCTTTTGGAGTGAAGCAATTAAACTTGCTGTGAATTTGATCAATCTTTCTCCTTCCATTCCACTTGAAGGTGATGTTCCAAATAGAATGTGGACAAGGAAAAAAGTCTCTTATTGTTATTTAAGAGTGTTTGGCTACAAATGTTTTGTTCACGTTCTAAGAGATGAGAGGTCTAAACTTGATAGTTAATCCAAATATTGTGTGTTTGTCGATTATGGTGATGAAAAATTTGGTCATAGATTGTGGGATTCAGTTCACAAGAAAATTATCAGAAACCAATATGTGGTATTTCTTGAATACCAGACTATTGAAGACTTTGATAAAATTGAAAAATAGAAATCAAATTCTAGAAATTACATTGACGTTGCGCCTAAGCCCGCTGTTGAAAATTTTGTTGATGGCGGAGATATGCTGGTAGAGGATGAGAATGTAACTGAATACCATGTATCTCACCATGATAAGCCATATGAAAAGGTTCCACTTGAGCCACTGGCTGAGTCTGAATTTAGACAGTCTACTAAAGGAAATCAATTTTCTCAAAGATATCCTCCACATGAGTGTGTGATGATCACTGATAGTGGAGAGTCAAAGTACTACCAAAAGGCCATTACAAATGTTGATAAGGAAAAGTGGTTGAAGGTAATGCAAGAAGATATGAATTCCTTGCATGCGAATCACACATTTGAGTTGGTTAAATTGCCTAATGGCAGAAAAACACTCAAGAACAAATGTGTATACTAGATAAAGGCATAAGAAAAATAGCTCTCAACCAAGATACAAAGCAAGATTGGTTGCGAAAGGGTTTAATCAGAGAAAAAAATATTGACTTTGAAGAAATTTTTTCCCCATTGGTGAGGAAGTCTTCTATCCGAGTTGTGCTTGGATTAGTAGCTAGTTTGAACTTTGAAGTTGAAGAACTTGATGTGAAGACAAAATTTATTCATGGTGATTTGGAGGAATAGATCTATATGGAGCAACTCAAAATCAAAGATAAAGAACAACTTGTATGCAAATTGAAGAAAAATTTGTAGGAGCTCAAGCAAGCATTGTGACAATGTTACAAGAAATTTAGACCTATAAAAGTCAATGTATTTGGTCTATAATAAGGATAAAATACATCAACATTTATTAACTCAAATGTTTTTTTTTATAAAAAGGAATAAATTTAGTATTAATATTATAGTTTGATATATGTTGGGGTCTAATTGGAGTATATGTTTAGGATTTGAGTAGAAATGTAAGTTTTTTTTTTTTTTATATAAAA
>JBBPBP010009778.1:45906032-45925186 GCA_037974735.1 Cicer chorassanicum
TTTTAAAAATATAATTTTAGTTTTTTTTTTTTAATTTTTGAACTAAAAAATAAAAATTTAACATATTTTAAATAATATAAAATACAATTTCATGAGATAGAATATGTAGTTGCATTAATTATTTATATGTCATTAATTAAATTATAGAAATAAATTTTTTTCAGATTTAATCATTTTACATTATCGTATTATCACGTTATTTAAAACATGTCACATCATTAATTTTTAATTAAAAATAAAATAAAAAATTAAAACTGTGAAATTTTTAAAATAAAAATACCAATCTCGTCAATGTAAAAACAAATCAACTCAAACTACAATCAAACCTGTTAATTAACTTAATTTTCTAGTAAAAAAAATGAGACATTCAAAATCAAATCATACCACGTATGATTTTAATATTCAAACGGCGCCATGAAAGTCCATTTTCGACGGCTTAATTTGAATCATGTATTTCAGGTAGCAAAATATGTACACAATGAGTTGAAAAACCATATAGAAAAGTTAAAGTTAGTTCAAAGAATTGACTCACGCTCAAAGTAAATTTCTTAAGTTATAATGAGTTGAATTCAAAGTAAAAATTACATCATACTCAAAACCTACAAATTTCAACTATAACTTAGAATTATTTTAATGGAAGAATGAATTTTACTCGATAACATTTAAATATGTCAAAAATAATTTTGTATTTTTAGATCAAGTCTATCTTCTCTAAAAGTGGAATCAAACATGATATTTATAGAAGAGAATTTGGATTCTAGGCAATGTGATTGTGCAATCACACTCAAAATATTTTCCGATTAAGATTAAACGTCTACATTTTAATACATATTTTGTTTGACTCACTTTCACCTTAATATATCTATTATGGGTCGACTTCACACCAACATAGTCCAGACCCAACATACGTGTAATTTCAGATCAATCGACCCAATCAAATAGCGTCATAGAACCTTCCAGAAACTAGGGTAAGTCCCTCAAATGCGTAATCTGAAGTGACAGTCTATCGTAACTCACTTGGACCTCCAATCATGACCACTAGATCAATAAGAAGAGAATCATGTGATGACGAACACGGTAGTTCACACGTGGATCCCTTTTGAACCACTTGATGACAATTATACCATGGTCACAACTACTAGATGGTCTTCACCTTCCTCTGATTTTACAAGGACACATATTATTATTATTATTATTATTATTATTATTATTATTATTATTATTATTATTATTATTATTATTATTACTGTTATTATTATTATTATTATTATTATTATTATTATTTTGTGTGTATTAACACCTATTTTTAGAACATATAATATAAATTAAACATTTATTAGTTTTATACATAAAAATTATAGTAATATTTTTCTCTATTTCTTTTATAAAAAAAAAGGAAAAAATCTCAACTCACATGTAGAGGTACACTACACTACAAATAAATAATGTCCAATAGTTAAGTCGGAGAACACAAAGTACATGCATTGAGTAGTTGTGTTGGGCCTTGTGATAGTTCACTATTTAACATTGGTACATGTACACATCTAGATCGACATTGTACACAGCGTGAAATTTGAATTAAAGTCAGAACATATCTTCAAAACTAAAACTTAAAAGAATTAAAGTTGATAAAAATACTTATAGATTAAGTATCAAAGATATCTTCAAAAACATAAACTAAATCTACGATGATCTTTATTATAGAGGTGAGTATATTCCTTTTTTTCTACTACCACGGTGATTTGTGCATATGAAAGTGAAATAAATAATGTTTCTTGCATACAAACACGGTTACATTCCCAATTTTAGAAAGCAACAAATTTGATTCTATTAAATTTAATAAAGAACTTGAACAGTAGTATATTGTTAAGAGGAATGTATAGATGTTTCTTAATCCTATACATGACTTGAAAAAAGAGAAATATATAAATAGTTTTGCTAACATATATATAGTAAGGGGCACATCTAAAAAATGTCAAAAGTGGATTTTTTTTAAAAAAATATTTTATTAACTTTCAACGAGTTAATTACATAACTTCAAAATAAAAATTTTATACTTAATATGACATATTTAAAATCGTTTTGACAACCTTGCACACAGCGTGACACACTAGCAATCTTGTATCGGACTGACTAGTCTTATCTTTCGGATGGATAGCATGTTTTTTCATACCCGACTAAAACTATATCACTATATCATCTCAAAATAATTAATTTATTATTAAATTTAAAAAATAATAATAATTACATATTTTTATTTTTAGTACAACTATTTCTAATTTTACTCTTTAATTAATATTATTTATATTATTTTTAATATAATATTTTTTATTATGTATTTATAACATTAATAATATACTAGTATATAAGAAAGATGATTCGATAAAACTAACATATTCTTATCCACATATTGTCTGTGAATCTTAGAAAGATATAGTATTATTCCTTCAAGGAACGTTTGGCACACTATAAATAGGTGGTGTCCGACAATGTGGACCCAGCGGTATTTCACAATTTTCAGGGGGTGTATCCAAACATTTTTCATTATTTTTAATTCTTTTTTGACTCTACGTTTTTAAATTGGTATGAACCTTCCAAATTCTATATCATATAATTTATTTCTCTACCGACTGCGTGTGGGCACACATATTGTACAATCAAGTCAATGCAAAAGTCATGCTTGTGTAAAATAACGGAGAAATATAATCCATTATTTAAACTCACTGGCACACATGTAATTCAAAGTTCAATTAGAAACAACAAGAAGACAAATTTAAAGGACTTTAAAGTAAAAACATATTTTGTTTTATATCTCATCATCCCAAAGGTCATTGAGGCTGGGCTTGGTTGGTCCAGGGATCAAACGGTTCTGCTTAATTTGATCAATTTTTTGATGATCCTCCTTTGTCAAAGCCCAATCAAAGATTTGAAGGTTTTGGTTCATTCTCTCCTTATCATAGCTCTTAGGAACAAAAGTGATTCCTTGTTCATATAACCATCTAAGAGAGATTTGTGCAATAGATTTTCCATGAGCATCAGCAATCTCTTTAAGCATATCATTTTCCATAACCTCATTTGCTCCTCTGCTTGCACCTTTCCTCAATGGTGAAAATGCAGTTAACACTATTCCATTTTCGTTGCAATATTCTCTAAGCTTCTTTTGTTGCCATGCAAGATTCATCTCCACCTATACATATATGTATATATTAACAATCAATGGCTCATCAAGGACCCCAAATCAATGAGTGCAAAAAATTCTTTATTTAATTTTATATTTTAAAATTTAGTGTATGCTTAGTTTCACGATAGTATTGACAAAATTACGGTGGATATTGTTTCACGATAATATTTTGTCAATTTCATCGTAAAATTAAATATATACTAGACTACTAGTCATTGAGTCAATCTAAACTTTAGTTTGACTGATGACTTACTTGATTGACTGCGGGAAGAACAGTGGCAACAGAGAGGAGATTTTGAAGTTTCTTGACAGAGAAGTTACTAACTCCAATAGCTTTGGTGAGTCCAAGTTTCAAACATTCTTCCATTGATTCCCAAACACCTTTCACATCAAATGGTAAGAGATCTGCCACATCAATTGGAAATGAAAACTTTCCAGGCTGAGAACTTAGTGGCCAATGAATCAAATACAAGTCCAAGTAATCCAATTGAAGAGTCCTGCACAAATTAAGCAAGTCCAACACTATCTCAATAACTAAATGTTTCGTTCAATTTCATGAGATACAAAAGTTTTTTTAGCTATATGTTTTTTACATAATTGATTCATTTAAAATTAATTTTTTTTACAACCAAATTAAACACATTTTAAGTACTCAAAATGAAAGTAATATTAACATTTTTATTTGCAACTGTCATGTTAATGATTAATATTGTTAGTATTTTACTGAGAGTGAAAATCGAACATATGATATTGACATGAATTAAAATTTGTTTACTTGAGAGATTTTTGAAGAGCAGGGACAACAAGATGAGGATGATTTTCAGTGACCCAAAGTTTAGAAGTAACAAAAAGGTGTTCTCTAGTGACAAGGCCAAGTTCACATGCTTCTTTCAAAGCTTCTCCAAGAGCTTGTTCAGAGCCATATGCAGCAGCTGTATCAAAGTGTCTATAACCTTGTTTGATTGCTTCTATTATTGCTTCTTTTGTGTCTTTTTTACATGTGAAATCAGGGGCTGATCCCATTCCTATAACTGGCATTTTCAGCTTACTAGAGTTGTTGGCAAGAACCTTGGTTGGGATCTCAAAAATACTACCCATGTTGGTGTTGGGTTGGAAAGGTTTATGATAAGATTGTTACACTTTGAGATGAACTTGTTGATAGTCTAAGCTTTGCTTGGCACCTTTTATAGCTAAAAATTGGTACATTCTTAATAGTAAAAACGTGTGGAACTGTCTTTATACTCCTTTTGTTTTAAAATAAAGAGACTATTGAACACTTCGTAATATATTAAAGGCTAAATATCACCCATAATCCCTTAACTTTATTTTGGTTAACGATTTAGTTTTTTATCTTCTTTTTTTTCGATTTGGTCCTTTATATTTTTAAATAATTTCAGCGTTACCCTTTAAGTGGGGTTCCGTTAAAAAAAATTAAAAAATCTCTTATCTATTTTCAGAAAAAGATACCCTTTATGTTTTGGAAATATTTCAGAAAAATGTTCAATGTTTGTTCTAAGTTTGGTAGTACGATTGATTCGTTAAAACTGAAGTTATGGGGTATTTATACTCCATAGACATCACTTCAGATCAGTAGGAATCGTTTTTAGAGGCTTGATGAACATATGCAATGATCCAGATGAGAGATTTTTTAACTTTTTCTTAACAGAACCCTAAAGGGTAACACTAAAATTATTTAAAAACATAAAGGATCAAATCAAAAAAAAAAAAAAAACAATCAACAGTTAATAATTTATTTAAATGATTGTTTTTCATTTTTTTTAATGTGTGTTAAAAATTTAAAAGACATTGTCTTTAAATCCTAGTTCAATTGACAAATGTCGATATTATTAGGTTGAACATCTGTCCTGGTTCGAATCCAAAATCTCGTAATTATATGAGGTAATTATGGTGGAATTTACCATCTCTTCTAAGACAAAAAAAAATTAAAAGACATTCATTTTGAAATAGAGAAAGATTAAAAACAACAATGATACTTGTATACTCTGAATTTTCCAATATTATTCAACACTTCATTTTCGCTCTTTATTTTTTTTTTCCATCACATCACTATTATATATCACATCTATCAAATCATTTTCGCTATTATTTTCTCTCTTAAAGTGTAAATAGCGTGTTTGGATGTAGACAAGTAATTTAATTTCCAATAAAATAAGTTGACTTAAATATATTTTTAATCTTTGTAAAATAAAAATATAATTTTTAATTTCTACAAAATTATCATACATGCAGTTTTAATTCATACGTTAAATAAATGGATTTTTTGAATGAATTTTTCTAAGCATGTGTTTCAATAATGTAAAAAGTTTATCCACAAAAAATAGTTCAAAATTCAATTTTCAAGTCCATATTTTCGTTACTTTAATTTTTAATCTTCTAAATTTAAAAAAATTATATTTAATTTATCTTTTAAATATGTTTTTAAATATGTTTGTGATGATGATTATATTATTTTATTTTTAAATTAAAGAAAAATATTTTCAACAAAGTATTGTGGTAGACCCCTGGATTCAATTATATAAAGTACTACTATAGTGACTTGTCTCCGCATGCCAATCTGGAACGCTTTGGGAAGGTAGGTGGGTTGCGATTATTTCTACCACCATTTTATTTTCTTATTTTATTTATTTAATACTTATAACTAAGATTGGGTAGTTGGTGGTGGCTTAGTCAAATTATATGACCATATTATAAGTAGTAATACATCTTGACTATTTACAATAGAGATTACTCTCTTATCAGCCGTCTTTAACATTTTATATACATTAAAAAAAGTTATTATAAATTTATTCATTATTAACATTAACATTAATGTAAAAAAAATAAAATGGTAGAAATAGAATTAATTTATAAGATATTGAAAAATAATAATTAATATTATTTTTAAAATTAAAAAGTTTATTCATTTTAGAACAAATTTTATTTAAAATACATCAGAGGAAGTAATTTGTATCGACTCCATAGTATATCATTTTATCTTTACCTCTCTATCACCTCTATAGTTTTCCGGCCTAGTAATTGATACAATATTCTTTTATGAAAAATACAATAATAATATATTGTATAATTGATAACATCTCTATTTTATGTATACATACATATAGCGGTCAAGTATGTAGGGTGGCAAGTTGATGAGCACACGAAGGTTTGACAAAGCAGATTTTTTCTATAGTCTGTACTATTTCCTATGACTAAAGATATTTATTTTTTCTATCATTGTCAAAATGTTTATAACTTACTCATCTTCTATGACAAATAATTATTATGAAATTCACATATGATTTGGAGATTCTTAGATCAAACTCGTAATATGATGTTTAATTTAACAATTTCGATATTTGTCAGTTGAAGTAAAACTTAATGACTCGTTTCAATTTACATGTATTATTATTTTTTTGAAAAATATCCTGTACTAATACTAATAATTTGTCTTGAAAATTGTATTTAACATCTCATTTGGAAAAAAAGAAATTAATGTCTAAAGTATTAGCTATACACAAGTGTGAATATAATTCCATATATTTCCTTTAATGTTTGATTACATTACAATATTATGTTATCCATAGGCTATTATTAATGGCATGGTTACAGGCTTGCACACAACGTGACACACGAGATTTGCTCCCTTAAGGGACGCCACTACTACTGGCATGATTACAGCCTTGCTACGACCGGTTATGTATGTTTTTTTTTTGTTGACAAAATCAATATATATATATATATATATTGATCGTTCTCAATAATATTCATGCAAATATAATATTGTGCAAGTACATTGTATAGATTAGAGATGTCAGAACTGATTTCCTGGCCTGCATCGTATTAGTCCAACAGGGCAGTAGGATTTTCACGCCAAAATAAAAGAGAGTTGTCTCGCTGAATTCGGAAATGTAAATATTCATCTGTAATTTTTAAGATTTTTTACATTTTTGAACTATTCAGATGTATAAAAATATTTTACGTTAGTAGTATTTACTATCCAAATAAATTATGTTGGAATTAGTTTGTCCGAATAGGGTTAAAATCAACAAAAATAAAAGATATTTGGAGAACTTTTGACATTGTATATGGGACTTGGAGGAAAAACCTCCAACTAGAATATCCTTATTAAATATAGACTATAAATTTGGTTACTAATTTCAGCTCTATACAGGTAACAAGCTTTCGGGCCAACTTGCATAGTTTTTTTTTTCTTTAGACTTGCATAGTTTATTATGAACTAAATTATTTTCATAAAAAAGTATATCATTTTCAATTAATTAAATTTACAACAAAACAAAAAAAAAATCTAAACACATTTTTTAAATTCACATAGTTAAGTTTAAAGTTGTAATACGAATAATGTGGAATTAATAAGTAGAAAAGGAAATAAAAAATAAAGTTCAATAAATAACACAACTAGAAAAATTGATTTAGCGTCGGCTAAAAGCCCACGTTAAAAGGTAATAAACCGACGCTAGTACGCATTAGCGTCGGTCAAAGGTATCTGACGCTAGGTTAGCGTCACCGAAACCGACGCTAGGTAAACAAGAACAACCGACGCTAGCACCAAACCGATGGAAGATACATGAAAAATACTCTAGCGTCCGTTATCCGTCGCTAAAATAAAAGGTCAACAAACAAAAAGCGTCGGTTGGAGCGTCCGCCCAACCGACGCTAAAGCCAAACTAATTACACACTCTACCATACACCCTCTGCACCAATAGGAAACAATTGGAGAATAACAACAACATAGAAAAATGGCAAGAACTAAATATCAGTCTCGACAGCTATAACAAGGACTAAAGACAGAACAGAGACGAAAATCTTACATAGATAGATTTCCTACGACTATCAACCCAAGCGCCAATTTTTCTCTTGTAGGTTCTCATAAATAGCTCATAGGGGCGCAAATCTCACATGAACAAACCATTGAATTTAAATATAAAAACAAGGTGATTAGTTGATATTTAAATGGCTCCACTTGATCAGCTATTAAAACCAAATCTCACTGAATCAACTGTTTAATAAAAATATTCTCTAAACCCAAATTTTTCATTTCAAAATTTATCATAATATTACTGTATGATATTTTTACTATCTTTCTAATCACATTATGCATAAACATAGATGATATATAGACTCAACTTTTTACTCCATCTCATAGCTATTTTATTTGCATTTAGACAATATTTAATGTCTACTATCATATGCTAAAAGATTTGGCACATTAAGATTCTAACAAATATAAATTAAGATTAGCTGTAGTGCTCAATTAATAGTCTCCATCACAAATGTACCTGGATATTTTCATAAAACGAAGAATTTTCAGCGGATCAAATTTCATCAAGCAAGAACATTACTTCATTCAACCGGTAATCTGCACAATTAGAAAAACTTATCAGATCTAACATTTGCACATTAATAAAATCCCTACAAAAACAAAGTGTCAAAAATATGTCATACCCAAACCAAAACTGAACTCAAATCAAATGAATAACTATATAACTGTTATACATGAACTCAAATCAAACCAATAATGGCTTTAAAATATTCAATGCAGCACCAATCAAATGACTATTTACATCGTCATTTTCATCATCTTCATTGATACCTTGTTGCATATAAGAAAATAAAAATAAAAACAAAATACATGAACCATAGAAAGAATATAACTGTTTTTAAGGCAAATTGTATTAATGATATACACTAGTCCAACTATAAGAAATGCTAGGAAAGGTGTAAAACTAATATAAAATTAACACTACAAACCAAGACAACCAGAAGCATAAAAGCCTATAGCCTTAAAACCCATAACAGACCAGCAGAATCCAATATATTTATAAAAAAAAGGATCATTTGACCATTTATCCAAGATATATAATTTAATAGTAATGTATGTTGCTAATTATTGAAGTTGATACCTCAAAATAATCTTTAGTACAGAAGTTATTCAAGAATTAAATAGTCTCAAATCATGTATTTCATCTGAGTGAAAATATTGAAATTAGCACTCATCGTCTCAAGATACTCATGTGTGTCAATGTAAGTGACAAGGGTGATATTAAAACTGCAGAAGTACTACTCATTCCCACAAAATAATTTGATTCTGCAACACACATACAACTACTCCTCTGTATGAAGATATTAACAAAAAATAAAAGAACAAGATGTACTAGCTTTGTAGTTTGAATATAAGAAAACTTAAGGCTTCAAAGAAGTACCTGAAGAATATTCAATGCCTTTCTCATATCCCCATTGCTAAGCTGAACAAGAGTAGATAATCCACTGTCATGAACATCAAGCCTAGTCAAACTCCAAAATGTTAGTAATCAACATATTGCAAGTTACTAAGCCCAAAAGAATAACAATGCTTTGACTGTTATAAAAATGTAGTGAAGAATAAGGGTTTGAAATGAAATTGCAGTCTTAAGGAAGGAAGAAAATTAATTGAAATGGGTATCTATCTAGTAAAGAGTATATACAACAATAAAATGAATTAAGAGAACAAATCCTGTCAATTTCATTTCACAAAAATCCTAAAAAGAGAACAGTTCATAACATACCAATGATTCCGTTGAAAACGTCAAAAGAGTTTTGATTGGCGCGGAAAAATGAGAAACAAAGATAGATGACACAGAGATGAACAGAGAAAAATTGTGAGTGAGGGAAAACGAGAGGGAGGAAATGAGGAAGCGGGGCAACGCAGATAAGGTAGGAGGAGGGCTGAAGGCGGCGCCTGCAAAGCTGCCGCCGGGAAGAGTTAGGGTGGGAGTGAGGGTTAGGGGTAAGAAAAGGGTTTTATTTTAATTGTTTATTGAAAAAATATAAATCTAATTTTACAATCAGAAAACATAGCGTCGGAAAAGCTGACGCTGATTCTTATGTCAATATAGCGACGTAAGGGCCGACGCTACAGGTTAATTATAAAATAAAAAGTTGTTTAATTGCTTATCGTCTGGAATCGAAGTTAAACTGACGTTAGCAGCGTCGATGGCCGACGCTACATTTGGACGCTCAAAGCGTATTTTCTATTACTAATAAAAAGGTACTATCCAATTGTTAATAAGCAAATATTAAATTGTTTTTCAATAAATATTTCATGCACTTATATTTAGCTATATAAAAATAAAGCTCAATAAATATTTATTTATTATTTGTCAAGTAAATCTCATCAAATAAAATTAACATAAAATATTTATTTATTAGTTGTTTTCATTAATGCTGTTTGCTAATATTAAATTTTCAATAAAAAATGGTGAATTACAATAAATAAAAAATAAAAAATGGTGAATTACTGATAATATTTTTGTTAATTACTTTTAATAATTAATAGCAATAAAATTTAATTTAAATAAATTCATTATTATACATGGATTTATATGAGCTACCCATGTCCAATTAGGTAAATCCGTTGCATGACAAGTCTAATGTAGACTCCGGCCAACAAGCTCTCTTATAATTCGGGTATAAAATATTGATGTCTAAGCCTACATATTTTTGGGTTTTTTAGATTGATCTATTCAGACTAGTCATTTTGACGGCACTAAAGTTTTTTTGAAGAGAAAATAATAATAGTATTTCATTAATAATTATGTGTTTAATACAATGTGATATTTCTACCAAAAGTTGCAAGTTGGTTAAAGATGTGGTCGCCTTTGAAATATCATCAGCAATCTCATTCACTTGTCTCTTAATAAATTCATCACTAGAGTTACAATTTTTAACAATATCCCCAACTTTTATAGCGTGGTTTCTTGAGCCATGAGAATTATCAATTAATATGTTAGAATCTAATTCAAAATCTATTGGACTTAACTAAAGTTCATGAACACAATTAATTGTTGAAAGTAACCCAAAGACTTCACCAATATGGACATCACATTGAGATGTAATCCATTCCTTCTTAACAAGCATAAATTGACGTTTCTCATCTTTGATACACATGCCAATGTCCACTGCTTTTTTTTCTTTATCCGGTAATCTTGTCATTCTATTCATTTTTATGCCTTATTAAAGAAAATTTTACCCCATACCCCCCAATTAGACTTGTACTCCCAAAATAGCCAGGAAATGACCATTTTGCCCTCCTTTATATAATAAAAGTAAAAAAAATTTACCATTTGGACAATCCACATCTCCGGTACAAAAAGTAAGAAAAAATTTTCCAAATTTCCGGAGACCTTGACTCCATGGTATCCGGTACACAAAAAACTACCCCGGACACCTTTGAACAAGCTATCCGGTACACAACATTTTTTTGAAAACTTCCGGATACCTTTTTTTAAGCTATCTGGTACGTAAATTTTTTTTGAAAACTCCCGGATACCTTGTTTTAAGCTCCCCGGTACAGATCATTTTCATTTTAACCTACCGGATACCTATAGTGTCAAGCTATCCGGTACACTGCATGGCCTTCAAAATTTCCAGAAACCTTGCCAACCAAGATATCCGGAAATTGCACTAATTTTTTTATTTTTTATTTTTTAAAAAATTTTAATTCAGTTTTTAACTAACTGTGATTTATTTGTTTTTAATTTTTCAGTGGGCGCACGAGGAAGAGACGGGAAAATCATCAGAATTACGCGTGACACTGATGCTTCTACATCTACCCCGATGAATCCTCCAGAGAGGATTCGACCGACAGCGTCAAGGAGAAGAAGACGGATGATAGTTGAAGATGAGGAGGATGATGTGGCTGTGTATCATCAGGAGCTTCCTTCTGTAGTGCATGAGGACGAGTCTCCTATAGTACATGAGCAGGTCGATGTACATGAGCAGGAAGAGGCTGCACCTGCTCAGGAGGGAGAGCATATGGAGGAGGAGCATGATGGAGATCATGGACATGGTGAGGTCACACAGTATCCTGGTGGACCTTATGATTTATCGGTCCTTACACGGTACTCTCATCATGTGTCAGCTAGATTATGGTTTGGTGAGGTATGTTAAAATAATTAATTTATTTATAATTCATTTAAATTATAATGTTATTTATTTTGTTATTTAAATTAATTTATTCTATATTTAATTATAATGTAATTTATTTTGTTTGTATACAGGAGCGACCATTGCTGAAAATTGTTGCGCATGGAAAGAAAATGCAGCAATTTACTCCGCCGGTACTTCCGCGACCCATAGAGAATTGGGTGAATTTGTCAGGTCTGAACCCATTACAGAGGGGTAGTTTGAAGATGACTGACAACGCCCTCTTATCTGCGTTTGTGGAAAGATGGCATTCTGAGACATCGTCATTTCACATGCCATTTGGTGAAATGACGATTACTCTAGATGATGTTGCCAATCTGCTGGGGTTGCCTATTAGGGGTGAGTTCTATAATCCACCCGATGTAGATAGAGTAACGGCATGCAATCTGGCCATGACGTTATTAGGGGTGTCGGCGGAAGAGATTTGGGAGGAGACTAAGAAGACCAGAGGTGCGCATTATCGATTGGATTGGTTGAAAGAGGTCTTCGCAAGGCAGTGTGGAGCAGAGAGATTTGACTGTGCTGCTCGGGCGTATCTGCTGAATTTAGTAGGGAGTACTATTTTCGCTGATAAGAGTCATACTCTAGTTGATGCGAAGTACCTTCCTCTATTCAGAGATTTAGACTGTACAGATAGATACTCATGGGGTACTGCTGCACTCGTAGTCCTATATGACTACCTCTCTGATGCCTGCTGTTATGACACGAAACAGCTAGCTGGATATATGACGCTGCTTCAGGTATGATTTATTTATTTATTTATTTTTATTGTTATCTTTATTTAATTAAATTGATCATTTATCTATTTATTAAATTGATCATTTATCTATTTATTTAATTTATATGTTTACTTTATTTATATATTTATTTTTTATGTTTATTTAGTTGGTTATCATTTCTTTATTTATTTATTTTTTTAGCTTATTTATATGTATATCATTTATTTATATACATATGTGTATTTATCATTTATTTTTTATGTTTATTGTTACTTATTATATTAGTTTGATTATCATTAATTTTTTTTCTTTTTTGCAACAGTGTTGGATTTACGAATATTTTCCAAATATTTGTAATAGAGGTGACCAGGGTGCTAACGCGGAATGTTATGCGCGAATGAATAGATGGTGCTACAAACAGGCCAAGCATAAGCTCCACGAGTACAGACGCGTCATCGACGAATTGACACCTGCGGATGTTATATGGAGACCATGGGAGAATCACAGGAGTGTCATTCCGTTTGATGATATCATGCTATATACTGGTCACCTCAGATTATGCAACACCATAGTGAAATATCTGCCAGAGAGGTGTTTGAGGCAATTTGGATATATCCAACACATACCATCTCTGCCACCTCCGAATCCTCCTAGATTATTTGATGCTGACGTAGAATGGTTGGGATACGTGACGCCAGTCGCAGACATAATGCAAAAGATTCGTCCAGTTACGTATCCATCTGAGTGTGTTGAGGGATATTTGGAGTGGTTTTATCAGGTGTCTCACCCGCTGCTTGTGCGACCAGATGGTGCGCCCCAGGTACCAGATGGTGTACCCCATGTACCAGATTATGTTGTTCCGACCACTGCTGCAGGTGGTTCTACTTCACAGCATCGGTCTAGACTACAGCAGGTTGGTGATCTAATACAGCAGGGGCTGAATGAAGTTGAAGCTACTCCAGATGATGAATTGTATAAGTCTTTTTGGAAAGCTTTGTATTTATCGCGTCGTGAATGACAGATGGGTTGTTTACATTATGCTTTTGAACATCTATGGGTTGTAATGTCGTTTAGTTTATTTTGAACTTCTGTTATAAACACTTTATTCTAGTTTGTTTTCATATCCACTTTATTTTGAACTTCTGTTATATCCACTTTATGTTGTTTAATTTATATTGAATTTCTGTTATAAACACTATACGTTAATAATAACAAATTGAAATAGAGCGACGACACTAACGTAAATTTTAAAATTAAATAATAACAAGTTATTTTGTGTTCATGATCTTCGTCATAGAAACTTTTCTGAAATGAGCCTCTGATTTTTTTATGTTGCAATCTTATCATATTGTTCATAGCTTCCCAACATTTGCACAAGTCACCCATGCTGTGTTCCAACATTAACTTCAGTTTCCAATGAGCTGACTCAACTCTGTCATTACATGTAAATTGTCACAATTGAGCAATCCAACAATATATAATATAATTAAAAAATCAAATTTTTAGAGTCGAATGACATACCTGTTACTCGTTGTGTTCCCCATATGCATTACTCGATTTGTCCATGCTTCAACAAACCTTTCTTTATGAGGAGTCAACCAAGTGTCTTTCACGTAGTCAACAAACACCATATTATCGACACATGATTGCTCAAACATTTGCAGGCGCATTAAATACTCTTTTTCATCACTGCAATACATAATGTCTTGCCACATATTCAATACTAACTCTTGTCTATCCTTTAAGACATATTGCTTGCATTTTGCTCCAACATTTTTGTCGATATGAAATCGACAAAGCAAATTAACAGCATGTGGAAATACAATGCCAACTGCATTCATCAACGCAAGATCTCTGTCAGTCACAATTACTTTAGGAAATTTGTTTTGTGTGACAAACAGTTCTTTTAGCCTCTCTAAAGCCCAACAAAAGTTTTCTTCCCGCTCAGATTCCAAATAAGCAAATCCAACTACAAATGTCATCTCTGTTGATGTCATACCAACAATTTCAAGTAATGGCATCCTGTATTTATTGGTTTTGTAGGTATTGTCCATAATCAACACAATCGGAAACAAATTCAACAACTTCACTGAATCTGGATGCGCCCAAAAAATATCTCTCATAACATCTGAGTCTTCACGTTTTCTATTCCAACACACATATTTTGCATCTTCAATTAACTTGAATAAATGTTGCATCTCTGTTCTATTACCTCTCACATGCAAACGAATCATACTCCTCTGCTTATAAATTTGTGAGATCTTGGTAACATTGTTCTTATCTCGGTCTTGCAATGAGAGCAATATGTGTCTTGGTGCAACATTATATTTTGTTAAGTCATGAACACGCTTTTTTTCTTCTTCATCTAAACGTCCAACAAATGCATGCCCCTCCAAAGTATCAGGTAATTCATGGTTGTGAACTCCACAAATTACTTTAATTGTCCATCCTGAACCATCTTTTAATGGTTTTGATCTAAGTTTGAAAGGACAATCACACTTTTTTGTTGAACTTCGAGTTGAGCTAGCAGCATACTTGTATTTTCCTCCTTTGTCGCAACCTAATATTAACTTATTTCTCCTTCCTTTCTCTCCTGTCTCTATATCGGATCTTCTGATAATAACAGTAACTTTATTTTTGATACCGATTTCTTTAGCCCACTTCACAACAGCGTCTCTTGTAAGAAATATCTGAAATAAAATTAATTATAAATAATAACCATAATATATTTTTACAATATTAATATTAATTAAAATTATTCATACCTGATCCGTCTCAAAAATATTTGTTGTATCGACGTGTGGTTTATCCAATAATGGTAGCATTTGATCCATATCTGTTATCATTTTTAAAAATTAATAGAATTCAAAAAACCTAAAAAAAAAATCAAAAAAAATTTTTGTGTACCGGATACCTTACCTGATGAAGGTTCCCGGAACTTCGCTGTGTACCGGATACCTTTGAAAATAGGTTTCCGGAACAGTGTTGTGTACCGGATAGCTTGAATTAAGGTTTCCGGAAATTTTCAAATTTTTGATATGTACCGGATAGGTTGAAAAGAAGGTTTCCGGTATAGTGTTGTGTACCGGAAAGCTTCGTAAATGGTTTCCGGAAGTTTTCGCACAATTGTGTTTAACCGGACTACTTTTTTCACCTTGACGAAATAGTAAAAAAAAAAAATTACTCTCAATTTTTGGCAATTATTTGGAGGGCAATTTTGGCATTTTGAAAATTTTTTGGGGGTACAGGGAAAATTTTTCCTTATTAAAAAGTTGGTGGATGATTTTCAAAATTGGGCTTTGCATGTTACAGCCCCTTGACACCTCGTTCATTCACGTACGCAGGCCCACTAGCTGAGTTGTGCCTTTTTCATTTTCTGCACCTGCCTCTTGACCAACCGCACCCCCCTCATCTTGTTGGGCCTTCTGCATATTCTGGACAGTACCCATGTTTTGGGCCTTCATCATTTTGACTTCACTTTGACCAACTTCACAATTAGCACCAGTTGAATTAAATTAATCCTTATTAATATCATCATTCGAATTTGATTGATTCTTTTAAATTAATTCTCATAAATCATGTTTTGGGTTGGGTTTGATAAAGTCTCTTGAAGCCTTTTATATCTGTTTTTGTGTGGAGGGTGTTATAATTCATGTTGCAATTGACTATAGTGACCGTGACCAATTAAGTTTTAAGGAATGTGAAACCGAACAAATATTGTAGACAAATGATTACTCAAATATATACCACCCCTATTATTTGTCTCATTTGTATTATGCACACTTTTTAAGAGAATATTTAAATGTACAAAATTTCTATAATTAAATAAATTTTACAATTGCCCTTAATCATAAATTAGCTAGTAAAGCAATTAGGTGTATTTTTTTATAAAGAATAGTCACATGTTTCAGATACAATAAATAAAAGTATACGTTAATAAAAAATAGTTAATTCTTCTTTAAAATAACTAATAGTACGAGACAATCAAATATTTTAAATAAAACATTTAATATGAAATTAGAATACTAATAATATCATATCATCATGCAGAATCACACAAAAGGAAGAACATATATAATTAATAAAAAGGTGACATTAGGTAAATTCAAATAGATACATCCATCCAACTCTCATACATTTAGCTACTAGTACCAATATTTATTTTATGAGACCACAAACAAGTAACAAGAAAAAGAAACATAAGAGTAACATGACATGAAACTTAAAAGTAATTAACCATGTTCTCTAATTAAACATTTTACATAAACTTCACATTTTTCCCTTTACTCACTCTTCTCAATTGGAGTCTCAGTGTTGATGATAACTTTTTCCTCTTTCTTTTCATCTAAAGCTTCTTCTTCTGTATCAACCTTTTCCTCACTTTTCTCTTCTGAGACTTCTTCAGCCTCAGCTATCACCTTCTCTTCTTTAGCAACATCTTCTGTCTCAGATTCTGCAACAGAATCAACATTTTCTTTTGTTTCCTCAACATGTTCTGTTTCTACCTTCTCTGTTTCCTCTTCTTTGTCTTTCACTATCACAACTTCTTCTAACTTATCAGCTTCAACCAATGGCTTGGATTCTTCAGCTGAAGATTCAACAACAGTTTCTTTTTCTTCTTCTTTGGTTTCTGATGCTGCAGCTATAATTGGACTTTCAACAATTTCTTCACTTCTTTTCTCATCAGATATCAATGATAATTCCGCCGTGTCGTCGGAGAGTGCTGTCTTTGCTGATACAATCTACAGAATCATATTCAAATAGGAAAATCAAAAATCAAATGTTGTTTATTAGACTCAGCTGAGAAGAAAACATATAAGGTTATGTTTTGGTTTAGTTAAGTACTTTTTTTTATTACTTATTCTTCCTTGAGTAATTTAATTAGTTGTTAATACATATTAATTGTATTACAATTGTTTCAAACTATGTTACTAAGAAGATGTTTCAAAATTTATTTTCCTTTATAATACTGAAAAATATGACACATAGAGAATGTACATAATTCTTGTGACTTCTCTCATGTGATAATAACTTTCAATTGTTTAGTTTTTTATTATCTTATCTTTTTGAGCAATTATAAAGGCATTACAATTTTATTAGATCCATATGATGCATTAAAGAAAGTAATTAAAGTTTTTGGTGTTTTTGCAACTACAAAACGACCAAATTAAAACTACTATATTGCATTTGACTGTGATTTTCAATAATATAAATCGTATGACCACATTTAAAAATCATCATGTGTTTATAAAAAAATGAATGCTTTGTAAAATGTATGAACTAAAAATTGATAAATTTTTTATAAAAACTAAAATCAAAATATAATATTTTGTAAAGAATACAAATACTTACAAACCATTAGAGTATACCAAATACTTGAAATTGATAGAGTTAATTACCTCAACAGTGGCCATAATTGGAATACAAAAAAAATGCACTTGTTTCTTAAAGAACAAAGTTAAGAGTTGTATAGGAAACTATGGTTTTGTTTGATGAAAAATAATGGCATTGAGAATGGTTTATATAGAATTTTGAGGCAACAAGTTGATGAAAAAAATGAAGTGGGGGCAGTTCAAGAATCTTGGGATTTGACACCCCATTTATTTCACTCAATCTTATAGTAAGCATGTTTGGCAATAATGGTGACAAATGCTTAGAGATGAGGTTATAATTTAATTTAATAATGTTTATTTCGGATCCATCTATTGGGAGAGTGAATAATGGAGCATGATTTTTCATCGATGCCATCATCTTCTTTTGGTTCTAAGTCTATGTGCTTTGTGCAGTCTACTATATAAGGGGAAACAACCAAATTAACAACTATTTTTAATCATGATTGAACTGTGGTAAAAGAGAAGTTATTAATTTATGTAAAATCTATTTAATTTACACATGCATGTAATTAATTACATCATCATAAAAATATTAAAAATATTTTATGAACTAAATATTTAGAAGGTTATTATGTAAAAAAAAATTACACTTTGAATGCATAACAATTAAAATATTCAAACAATTAGTTCTTCTCATCACATTGTTAATTGATTAATAGTTACTATACACTAAATAGTTTCATTCAAAAACTCAATCATATTTTATTATCTTGTCACATTTTATTTTAATATTTTATGAAGTAATACTGCATGATAGTTAATAAAATATATCATATGATGAGAGAGAGAGAGAGAGAAGATTTCTAAATTTACACTAATTGAAGATTCTAAGACTATTAAATTATTTAATAATTTTGTAAAAAAAATATCTCAAATTCT
>JBBPBP010009778.1:45960280-45974034 GCA_037974735.1 Cicer chorassanicum
ACCAAAAAAAAAAAAAAAAAACACTTCGTTGAAATTAAAATTAAAATTAAAATCAAAATAAAAAAAATCGGCGTCTCTCTCAGCGTTGTTCTGTTTCGTCTGAGACTTTCTTTCTTTCTTCTTTCTCCTAATCTCAGAGAAGTGACTCCAAGAAAGAAAGGTATTTTTTCTTTTTATTTCTTGATCTTTTTTAATTTTATTTTTTTGGGGTTTAATAGAAACTATGTGAAAAATTTAATAATATTTATTTTTTGGGTGCAGATGGGATTTTCATTGAGACATAGTGTTTTGGTGTTTGTTTTAATTGGGGTTTTGTTGAAAGTATCAGAAGGGATCAGATTTGTTATTGATAGAGATGAATGTTTCTCACATGATGTTAAGTACGAGGGTGACACTGTTCATGTTTCTTTCGTTGTTATTAAGGCTGATTCTCCATGGCATTATGGTGATGAAGGTGTTGATCTCGTGGTATGTTCTTAATTCCCAATTTCTTTAGCTTAATTTCATTCCATATAACTGCTATTGTATGATATTTATGATTAAATCCCACATTATTTATTTATTTAATTTTAACTGTAGCAATTGTAAGAACCTTATTTATATGCAATTGATATTTACTTTACCTTAATTTTGAGCTTGTGAAGGGGAAGTATGACAAGTCAAAGTTTCTTTCTTGTTCACTTCATAAGTTTAAAAACAGTTTGAGTTACTTGTGCTACTCAATCCTATAAAGCATTGACACGCCGGCACTACTAATGTAAAAAACATAGGACACCGATACATGTATGATAGTTTTTCATGCAATTATATTTCATGTTTTTAACCCCATCATTAATCATCATTGCTTTGACACATCTTTAATCCATGTAGTTGTTGTGTTTGAGATGTGTTCAAAGGGTCTAAGGTGTGTCGAAGCAAAGAAAAACAAGTTTCATTTTTGGGACACTAACATGACACACCTAATCCCAGAGGTGGCCATGCTTCATAGACTCAATCACATGAATGGATACAAAGTAAAAATCAACAATATTGATTTTTGTTACTATGTGTGGTGTCTTATTGGCTTGGTGTTGTGTATTCTGAAGCTAAGGTTAACATATATACGCCTTGTTGTTAATCATACCTAAGGGAGATAGAGAAGCTATTGATTTTTTTTCTAACCATAACCATGCCATTGTTATTCCTTGCTAGATATTGGAAGTAATTGTGAACTCAATCTTTAATCCCATAAAAAGTGAATGCTGGTTAAACACCGTGTGAAGCTTATTTCGATAATTAGGAGATAACTTCATGGTTTAAAACAATTGAAGTTGTTTTTAGGAAGAAATTGCACTTATGTCTAAGAGTTTATATGTTCCATATTACCTTCACAATTAGAAATATAAATTATCAAATTTAGGTATCATTTTGTGTATTGGTGTTCTTCTTTCCAGATCTTTTTACACATATATATCTCAAGCATCCACACAAATCAACATCTCTATCCGTTTATGCTAGAAACAATAATCTTTCTTTGAATATATCTGATCATGTTTGAATCTCATTGCACGATTATGTGATAATTTCAGGTAAAGGGGCCTGCTGGTGATCAAATTCAAGATTTTCGTGACAAGACCAGTGAAAAGTTTGAATTTGTGGCTCACAAATCAGGGGTTCATAAGTTCTGTTTCACCAACAAATCTCCTTATCACGAGACCATCGATTTTGATGTGCATGTTGGTCACTTCTCTTACTTTGAGCAACATGCCAAAGACGGTAATGCCTCATTTATTTTCACTTATATAGTGTGGTAAACTGCTTTTTGAGTTGCTTGGAAGTCTAATGAGAACTATCATTGAAACGTTTGTGACTGAAATATGCAGAGCATTTCAACCCTTTGTTGGAGCAGATATCAAAGTTGGAGGAAGCTCTTTACAATATTCAGTTTGAACAACATTGGTTAGAGGCTCAGACTGATCGCCAAGCAATAGGTATTATTATTTGAAGTTTACTTTCTGTTTATCTAAAAACTTACATTTTTCTGTACATAAAGTCTTTTCTACATACCAATTATTATATATGCCATCTGGTTTTCAATTATTGAATCCACCATTTAGTAAAACTTGCTGTCCCAATTTGCAATAATCCTAGTTCTATTCACTATCACACCAAACAAATTGATCGGTTATTTAAGAACATCTTATTTTATCTCTTGATAATGTTCCCTGCTTACGTGCTTTATTACTTTGTGGTCAAATTTTGAGCTACTCCAACACCATTTAGATAGATGGTGGAAGGTGCCATATTTTCCTGCATCCTTTCCTAGGTGAATGAACTACGAAAAGAATATATAACCATGCTAATTGATAAAAGCTGTGAACTTGTTCTCTCCATTATCTTTTTTGTGAATGCAAATGCAATAACATGTTTGCTTATTACTGTCTGGAATGCAGTAAATGATGCGATGAGCCGAAGAGCAATACACAAGGCACTCTTTGAATCAGCAGCACTGATTGGAGCCAGTGCATTGCAAGTTTACCTTCTGCGGCGCTTGTTTGAGCGAAAGTTGGGAACCTCTAGAGTTTAAGTTAGGACATGTTCCGGGAACCTGTAACATTACAAATGCCGGTGTTATTTTAAACTTTTTTGTTTTGGTTGTGTCATCAGATGGATATTTATATCGGTTGTTCACTTTACTAAGAATACTTGTGGAAAGATGTTAATTACAGTTGATTTCCGACAAAAAAATACAAAGGACTGGCCATGTAGGCCTAAGATTAATTCTGCCCCTCTCAATATCGTCCAATTCACCTTTTTGCTGTGAACTTTCAGGCCAATGGATTAAAGAAATTGATATTTACTATTAGATGTGCATCAGTTATTATTATTATTACATAATGATGTTTTGTTAAATGTATGAATATCGATGTTCCATTGGTAACTACTGGGGGTATTAGGATTGAGGTAATATCTTCAGCCATCAAGATTGCAATCAATTTTTAGTAGTTATGGTTCTGTTTTCAGTGTGAATCTCAAAAGGTAATCTCAAAAGGTGGAAACATTACATGCGAAAGAGGCTAGGTGAACTACAAGGAGTACAAGTCATGTGCAAACTCCATTATAAAACGATTATACCAACATGAAATGAAATATAAAATAGATACACAAACACCAACACCACTTTTAAACAATACAGAGAAGAGTCGATAAAATGCTTGAATCCAAAAAACTGCCAAGTAATGTAAGACTGAATCCAACATGTATTGAACCAACACAAATTCAAGTAATAAATCACTAGAAATCATAAATATAATATAATATTTGCTTCCTAATTGTTTTTATCCCCAAGCTCAAAGTACAGAACTGTCATGACAAAAAAGATTCCAGCAATACCCATCATAGCTTTGAATGAAGCTCCAGACTTCCGGAATTATGTTGAGTTCAAAAGCCTTCTCATGATTCTGCAGATGCATTTATGCAGCAAAACCATTTTTTCTGCAATAAATTAAAAAGATGGAGAAATCAATACATACACAGATTATTAATTGAAAGGGAACAAGGCAATCCATTTCAAAGTTTCATACGGCATTTCAATTATTAAAAATATATGCTTTCCTGGCACAAAATCAGTCTGAACAACAAAACCCCCACATATATAAATTCTGATATGAACTAATTACCCTAATAGTGGAAGAGATGACTGATGTCCAGCATCAAATGGTACAGGAGGAATGGATTAAAGGACAAGATAGAAACTAATAATCTAATATAGTATTTTATGTCTTTCATAACATGACATCAAGTAAGGGCTATAGATATAAAGGAGTAAAAGTCAAGCATGATTGCATAAGTACTGGATAAAGATATGCAAAATAAGTGGTTAGTGTTAGTTAGAATAGTTAGTTAGCTAGAGGAGACTCAATTTGAAAAAAAGGGAAAAATAGTAGAAAATATCCATTTTGAAAAATTTATGAAGTTAGTTAGAGGGGAAACTATATGATAGAATGTTACAGCGTCGTTTGATCCATGTAGCTGAGCCTACTTAGTGTGATAAGGTTTGGTTGTTGTTGTTGTAGTAGTAGTTGAAGGGGCAAACCTTGGATGGGAAATCACTCTCCTATTCTCAACCATTTCCATAAAAATGTTCTTTCCTTTTATGATTTGCCGACTGTGTAAACTTTTTACACTGACAGTGCATACAAATTAAACTCTTCCTTTTATTTGTTTCCATCAATTTTCCCTCTCTCCTCTATGGATTGGTGACATTATAACACTAGGTTGGGAATCAGTTACATGGGTAAATCAATGCCATTGGGCTCTATCAACAACAAAAATTTAGGGATCTATATATTATGAGTCTCAACCAAATCATATATCACTCAAGGACATTGGCATAAACTAGAGTTTGAGCATGAAGCACAGATTCTCTTCATGAAGGTGAACTTATGCCTATTGGAGTATGACAAATTTGCATAAGTTGTAGCATTAGTGACTGCAGCACTACCATTGACCAACTAAATTTCAGGCTAAGCTTGGCAGAAACTACAGTAGAAGAAAAGTGAGATGCACTAGCTTCACTCTTTTTTATTTTCACCAATAAAATCTTAAACAAGAAAAGCAAGGCAAAGATACAGCATGAATTACATGTGTACAACTTACTAAATCATTGCTACAAGATAAGAGTTTGAATAAGAAAAATGGACTACCCTACTACCATCAAGCTGTAGCAGCAAACAAGGTCAATTGAAATAAAACAGAATGACCAAAAACCCTTTAAATACACAATAAGAAAAAGAACAATAGTTGCAATCATCACATTAACTTGAATCATTACATTATTAAGGCGTCTAGTCTAATAAAAACCAAGGTTTAAAACTCGTTAAAAATGAAGTGCAGTAAATTATATTTGCTTAATTGCCTCAAGAAAAATAAATAAATAAATGAATGCGAATTTTCCGTTGTTGAGTTGATGGAAATGAAACTGAAAAGTAAAGAACATACAGATTGAGGCTTGGCACCAAGAAGAAGTTGATGTTTGTGTTTGGTGTTAAGATCCTTTGGTGGTGAATGAATGTTAGCACCAGTTTTCCTCTCATTCCTAGCTTTATTGAATATAACTGTAAATCCCTCAGCTGATGCTGGATCATTCACATCCCATTCCCCAAACTTGGGCAATGGTATACCCTTGTCCTGTAATGGCGTTGAGATAGGTTTAAATAAAATTATAATATGGAAATCATTCATAAATTTTAGTACCAAATCTATATCTATTTATATGAATATGAAGAGAAGAAAATGAAATCTAATTGCGTGAGAGAGAGAGAGGGGGTTGCAACTGAAAAACTTACCGTCATGGTTGGAGTTGGTGCAGAAGAGAAGAGAAGAGAAGAGAAAGAGGGTATTGTGTGTGTGTGTGGAGATTCTCCGTTTACCACTTCGGAAGGAGGAAGAGAAGACAGTTCAACAAACAAAGACTGGGCCCGCTCTATGCTAATCAAATGGGCCCAACTTTACCCAATTGATTTATTTGCTGTCTTGAGATTATATTTTGGTTTCCGTGTTGTGTTTTAATTTTATATTTTAAGAGTTTGTTCAAATGCTTCCTTTAGTCGGTAACATATTTTAAGTAAAAAATTTATGATACTATCATCAAATTTATTCTCTTATTGTAACACATAATTGAATTGGTTATGTACGAGACGATTATAAAAATCTCCTAAAATCAATATGAGTAAAAGTTAACAAATTAATTAGAAGAAACTATTTTATATTATTCTTAACCATTAACCAAAAAGAAATTAATTAAATTATTAGAATTAATATTTTAGTTTAATAATTTTTAATTTTTAATTGAATTTTGAAATTTTTATATTTAACATTAACGTGTTTTTAGTTTTTTTTGTTGATATAAAATATGAAATAAAAATTTCAAAACCCATGATCAATTTTACGGTACTACTCTCATTTTTAACATTTTAATGAAGTTATTTTTCTGTAAAAAGAAATACTATATGACTGACATAAATACTGTATTTATTATTTTTACATTCTTATTTAACTAGAGACCAAAGAAAAATACGGACATGAATACTGTATTTTTTCCCCTTCTTATTTAACTAGAAAATTTAACTCCGGCATCAATTTATAATTAGTGAAGAACACAAACAACTCCTATAACACAAACAGCAAATATATTACTATAAGTAATTTTGAGAGCTCACTTGAGAGTGTAAAAGCATTAACCAACTTGTGAAAATTCAAAAATTTGTGTATTTGATTTTTTGAAAGTTTAATATAAAATTTATATGTTTTTTTTTTTCTTTATCAAGTATTTTTAAAAACACTCGTTTGCGTCACCTATTTTTTAAGTACTACATACAACGAGTCCTTTTATCCTATTAGTGTTTAGAGAATGAGTAAAGCACACTCAATCGAATGCTTCAAATTTGATTATTAAAAAATTATGGTAAAATTTTACAGGGACTTGAGAAAGTGGCCATATAGTAAAATTTATTCATATGATTTTGAGGCACTTTTATTTATATGATTGAGTTTTATTTATTTATTTTCATGATAGAATTCTATGACTTTTATTTATATGAATTCATCCACCCAATTAACTTAAACTTATACTACTTCAAAACTCAAGTGTACAAAATTGAACTCAGAAGTTCAAAGTTAATCAAAGTTCATTAAACTTTCAACCTTGCAAAAGGGGTGTATAGTACAAATAAAATGAATCTTAATTGGACTCTTAATAAAACAAACAACAACCAATTTACACCAAACTCAATGCTTCAAAATATTTATGCAAAAATTAACCAACTGAATTTTTTACTAGTAAAGTAAAAATAAAAAGAAGAAAGGCACAGAACACAAATATGGATAGTATTGTTGGAGGTGGTTTGAGACAGTTGAGATCAAACGTTGTTGGTAACAAAGTTTGGTTTGGAATGAGGTAATGTAGAAGGTGAAGATAAGGTTTTTGCAGCGCCTGGCGGTGGAATTGGCATACCATAAACTTGAGGATTTGTGTATACATCACGTCTTCCTCTTGCTCTTCCAAAAAAGTAACAACCAAATCCAAGAATTAAACACAAGAAGATTAAAGGGAGAGAGATCACCACTACCATTCCCATTTTTTTATTTCCTTTTCTTTTTCTAAGCTTGATTTGCTTGTGTAGTGTTTGATTATGTGTAAAAAGAGCTAGGGAGAGTATTTATTTATATAATGAAAGTGTTAGATTCTGTTTAGAAAGTGTTGTGTTGTGTTGTAATAATGAGCTTAACGTTCAAGTTTATAACGGTCACTTTTTCTGTCCCACAAGAGTTGTTGTCCTACTAAAACGTTCCTCTGCTTTAACGTGATTTTTGTATTGTTTTTTGGGTAGAATTCAATTCTTTATTTTTCTGGTAGTATATTTATTTATTTAAATATCACAAATTTCCATTATCAACTTAGCTGGCAGTCTTGCAAATTTTCCATCCAAGTTTTTAGAACTACAAAAAAAAAAAAAACAGACTGGAATTTCTGTTTCACTTAATTTTTTGGGTGCAAAACAGAAGAGAAAGAAATAAAACACAGTAAAGTAAGCATTTTCAAAGATTAAAACCATGTTTAAATATATATTTTTTATAAAAGTATAGTTTTATTTTAAAATAGTCATTTCAATCAATATCTATTAAAAAAATTGTAACACCGTTAAAACATAATAATTTTTTAACAAAAAAAAACTTAAATATAATTAAATTATATCATTTTTTAACCTAAAACTAAACCAAATGTTTCAATCACAAAAAAAGTGTGTTAAAGAGTGTCTTGTTTAACACTCCACTTAATTTTATAAAAAAGCAACTCTGATTAAAAGTAAATTAAAGATTAAGTGATTTTTTGTAAAAACAACTGTGATATGCATTAATATATTTCTCTATAAAAGTAAGATGAACAAAAATTTGAGACCAAAATTTCTTTCTTTATGGAAGACTCCAAATCTCAGTCACGATTCAATTTAGGACTAGAATTATTTTCTCTTCATAAAAATTAAACAATCAAATTTGTTTCAAAATTGATTTTATAATTTTAAAATCACTTTTGCTATTCCTTTGTGTAATTTAAAAACATCACTTTTAATGCATCAACATTCAATTTGGATTAGCTTCATGTAACAATCATTGAGTTGTTACTATGACAACAGCAATAATAGTGCTCATAAGACCAACCACAGCTTGCTTATTCCATCCTTTTGTGTCAATTCAGTTTTAAACATACTCTTGCAAAGCATACGAATCTATGTAATCTTGTGTTCAGAATAAGAAGTTTGAAGAACAAATCATCCCGAATCAAGTTATATCAGCAACTTATTACAGAGAAAACGAAAATCTAAATAATGGGTACTCTGATCCTAAGAAATTTCCACTTCAGCAAGAACTGAGACTTAAAATCTACTAATCATATAGCCACATTGCTGTCCACTCTTTTGTCTGTTTAATAAGGTTTGAAACTTGCATGTGCAATTATAGGAGCTCCACAACAAGGGCAGATGCACCACCTCCTCCATTGCATACGCCACCGACACCGTATTTGCCATTTTTCTGCTTCAGTACCTGCATGCAAAGTTACATCCAATGTTATGGAAGGTATCATACATGAACCTTTGCAGTAAAAAGTTACATATATAGTATCACATATTGCAAAATAATCAAAGTTATCAGCTGAACATACCCCCAAAAGTGTCACCAGGATACGAGCACCACTACAACCAAGAGGATGACCCAATGATACAGCTCCACCGTGTACATTTACTTTTTCCTGCATAATATTAGTTATTCGTTATTTGAGTACAAAAATAAATGGCTTCCATTTCAAACATGGACACAAGACAATGACACATCGACACTGAGGAATTGAATATAATCATGTGTCGGTATTGTGTGGGGCATAGGACACAAATTCAATCAAAAGTGTAAGTGCTACATAGATGGAAGTTTAGATCCATAAATGACCACGATGAAGACAGAGACATAGACAAGTTTTACATGTTCCACAGCACAAAAGGGAGTAGGGGCCCACAACAGCATACAATCATCAAGACTCAATCGGAAATAGTTTACTAAACAGACATCACCAGATTACAATGTGATTACAAGAGACAACCTACCGGATTTAGTCCAAGAAGTTTCTGATTTGCAAGAGCCACCACCTACAGACAGCAATGTCAAGAATTAAAATTCATGGTGTCATTAATTGACAAACTACTCCAATTATATTTGACGTGAAATCCTACCGCGAAGGCTTCATTGATTTCATAAAAATCAATTTGTGAACTCTCCAACCCTGCATTGGCGATAGCTTTGGGAATGGCAATGGCAGGAGCTGTTGTAAATAACTCAGGTTCCTGTACAGATCACATCATACGAGCATAAAATTATACTACTAGCTAATATACCAAACACTACAAATAATGAGAATACCACTACGGTTTGTCCGTTTTTCATTTTTTATGGCCTGAAGGCGTAGTTCATATTTAAATGTTTTATGTACCTGAGCAGCATCAGCATATCCAGTGATTTTTGCAATGACCTGAAGCCCAAGCTTCAATGCCTTCTCTCCACTCACCAAAACTAATGCAGCAGCACCATCACTGTCAGCAGATAATTTTCATTTTCATTAAAATAAAATCAGGGCTCATGCGGAAATTAAACTTACTAGAAATATATGTATATGTCAGTTAATAGCATTTAAGTACTTAAACTAATGACAACTCAATATTTAGCATAGTGGATACTCAAGGAAGCATATAATACATTAGATAAGTCATAATATAACTCTAACTAACTTATGTCACGAGCCACTTGTGGATTAAAGATGGTATAGGCAAAAAAATGTCTGCCTGATGGCATTCTTGTGCTTTTCCAATATGTAAGTGTGAGCAGCAGCATTCTTGTGCTTGCAAGTGTGAGCACTGGATTTACATGCAGTTGCTCCCTTGCTATGCTTTTCCAATACGTATATCTAAATACTACTTCAAAACTGTGAGATTGACCATTCACTCAAACTGATAAACTACTCCATGCCAATATTACTACAACAACTTCTGATCTGAGTTTTTCCCTCACTAGCTTACTCAAGTCTCAATAATAGGCTAACACTGAACTACTCCAATGAAACATGTTAAAGACCATGTAACAGTTGACAACAAGAGCATCCAAATACAAACAGTTAAGCAGAAAAGGACACAGAAAAATGTTGATAAAGTTTGACAATATATTAACCTTATGCTTGAAGCATTGCCAGCAGTGACAGAACCTCCAGTCTCCTTGAAGCTTGGTCGGAGTTTCCGTAATTTGGCAGCATCAAACTGGCATAGCAAAAGGAAAAGAATATAACAATATATTGGTTTACATTCAAATGCAAGTATAAACACAATTAATGATTATAATAAGTTACTACATTTGCAAATAGAGGTACCATAGATGTAAATGTTCTTTATGTTAAGAGAGAGAAAATAACAAAACTCCGATCCCCACTCCTGACTAATTGCTTACATTATTAGGCAGACATTGAAGTATTTACACAAGATACCCATGCAATAGCTATACTCTCATGCTTAGAAAGCCTATATTCTTTTAACAAATTTCTAATACTCAGGAAACTTGGAATACTTCATACGGATAGAGTCTATAGATATGTATTTTGCAGTCTCGTCACATGCGCACAAGAATGAGTTTTACCATGGTTCAAGTTATTTGGGTGATTACCTTTCCTAGGCCTTCATCCTTATCAACAATTGTTGATGGTCTTCCCCTTCCACCAGACACTTCAACCGGAGTAATTTCCCATGCAAAGGAACCACTTTCTTGGGCAGAAATTCCACGTTCAAAACTCTGGACTGCATAGTTATCCTGTGGGAAAAACACAAACATCGACAAAAATCTATTAGAATAAATGAGTGATTGTGCCAAAACCTATCTGAACATAAATCAATCCTAAAATACCTGGTCTTCTCTTGTTATTGAGTGATTATCTGCACACAGTTCAGCGCATACTCCCATACCAACATCCTTATAAACATCCCACAAACCATCTTTCAACATCCCATCAACTAGTGAATCGTGTCCAAGGCGGGATCCTTTCCTGAACTTTTAGCATTGAATCAGTTTATTTCAAAAAAAGAACTAATCTTAAGAAAATTGTCAAATACATGTCAATATTGACCTTGCTTCTGCCAGGTATTTAGGTACACTAGACATGTTTTCCATACCACCAGCCACAACAACATCATTGATGCCTAATTGAATACTCTGTGCAGCAAGCATTGTAGCTGCAGTTAACGAGAAAATATTTATTAACCTTGTTCTTTCATTGAAAAACTAAAAATTAAAAGATACAAATAACAATTCTTTATTAATAAAAAATTACACACCTTTCATTCCTGATGCACAAACTTTGTTGATAGTAGTGCAAGCTACTGATTTGGATAGTCCTGCTCCAAGAGCAGCTTGTCTAGCAGGAGCTTGCCCCAAATTAGCACTAAGGACATTCCCAAAGTATACTTCCTCGACAAGTGATGGATCAACATTGGCCCTTTTAAGAGCAGCTACATATCAACAAAAATGAGATGAGCATATCTTCAACAAGTTTCAAATACAATGCAATAAGAACTGACACAGGTTTCCGTAATTACCTTCAATAGCTATAGATCCTAGCTTGGTGGCAGGTATAGATGATAGAGTACCAAGAAACCCACCCATTGGTGTACGTGCAACACCCACAATGCAAACATCTGTAAAAAACAAACTGATATGATCAACTAAACAAAAGGCCTCCGGCAAGTAACAGTCTAAGAGATATGAAAGTTAATGTTCTTTTTTTGCTTGTATGATTGTGCCTGTGAATGAAATGAACAATAAACAGATGAATCTAAAGTTTGAATGAATCAGATAAATGCTATGAAAGCACAACAAAACTCCAATGTACTTTATACTGTATATATCTAAGTCAAAAAGTTTGATAAAGACCTCTAGGCTGTATAGAGTCTGATGCTACTGCTGCTGGAGCCATTGATGGATGAAAATTGAATCTGTAATAAAAAACATAATATATGGATGAATATGAATTTAATAAACAAGCCAACACATAAATAATCTCTAAGGAGTAAGAACTATCTTCCTATATGATTAATTAAACGAAACATCATAAATGATAGGCCTCAAAATATCAAATACATGAGCATACATTTAACATTCAGTTATTCTTGTCTAACTTTACACAACATTACATGGCCTAATTTCTTGAAGAAAATAATATAACCAAACGCGAGAAAGTACCAAATTTCTTAGAGTGTGTTTAAAAAAGAGAAAATTCACATTGTCAAACACATTCAAATGGAAGCTACATATTGGAGAGTTGATTCAACCCACATTCAGCATTCTTGGAACGCAATACCAAACACGCTATTCGAAGCGTACCAATACTAACACAACTACACAACTTTAGTTTTTAGCCATCTTATAATTGAGGTGAACCAAAAACAAAAACAAAAACAAAAAATGTAGTTGACAACCCCAAAAGAAGAATATCAACTACTACTAGTCAATCTTATATTGAGTCTAACTAATCCTCACAAAACCCCATCATTCCAGCACTATTAAACCCCCTCAAATCAAAGCCAAAATATAGAATACAAAATAGTAGCGCAATTTAATCTTAGCATATTGAAGTTCAACTATAAGAAATAACGATGAGAGAAAAGATGGAAATAATTAAGATCTAATCTAGCAGAGGAATAGAAAAAACAAAAGATGAATGTATAAAATATATATTATCTGTAATAAAGAGAAAAACAGATCTGAAAGAAATAGGGGAAAGAAACAGTTACCTTAAGGTGTGTTGTTGTTGAAGAGGGAAAGAAGAAGAAGAAGAAGAAGAGAGGGAAGAAAGGTGAAGAGTGAAGAAGCATGTTATGATTTGAGTGTTTAAATAGTGCCATGTGGGACTTGACACGAGCTACACGCACATTTCTTCGACGCAACCAATGAAATTAGACAAATTACACTTTGTGCTACAAACAATCCAACCACTTCTCTTTTGTTTTCTAACAACTACACTTTTTATTTTATTTTTTTCTTTTAACTAAATTATTATTATTATTATTATAAGATTTGTCGATTTTTTCATATATGTTTTTTTTCATATATAGTAGTTGAAGATAGAACACTTGACCAAAATATTAAAGAACTCAAATATATGATATTTATGTCACATTATTTTGGTATGTTGTTATTTTTTAAAAAGAGTATGCACAAATTATTAGTATGAAATAAAATAAGGGAATATAAATATATAAATTATTTTCTTCAGTATTTAGTCTCATTGATAAGAGATAAAGAAAATTGAAAATTAGTCTTGAAATTATTTACTTTTATTTTAACATTTTGTTTTGGTTGAGACAATCATCCATTAATTAATATTTTTTAGTCAATACTTTAATTAGTGTGAGACTCATATTAAAAGAATATTTGCTTGTAAAAAAATAAATAACATCTCAATTGAAGTAAGATTATGCATAAGAATGAATAACATCTCTACCTTTTATAATTTACTTTCTTTATGTAGAGACTCGCTTTGGTAAAAGTAGGCTCAAAGCACTGTTTTTTAAAAAATTGATAAACTTTTTACAAGGATTCAAATAAAAAAAAAATGAATATTTAAAATAAATAAATAAATTTAACCTTAAAAATAGGATGGCTTGCATCTAATTTGATAGGTATTATAT
>JBBPBP010009778.1:45983311-45995890 GCA_037974735.1 Cicer chorassanicum
GAGGATATTTTACTTTTATATTTACTTTTTATTTAAAACTCTTTATTATATTGTATTATAAAATATATAAATAGAACATTTTAATAAATAAATTTCAATATAAAATATAATAGATAATTTTAAATTAAAAAAATATAAAAAATAAAATATTCAAACTATGATCCATTATTATAGTTTTGAGAACGTAAATAATAATAATTTGATTTTAGTAGATTCAAATATTTAAAATTTAGTATGTTGTAAAATACTTTAAAATTATAGTAACAAGTAGAAGAAATGGAAATAAATAGAAAGGAAAAGTGGAGAGATACTATACATGGGACACGTCTAAGATGTAGTCTACTTTAATAAAAATGTTCATAATAAATTATATGCAATTATGCATACATCACAATTGGCAGCTAGCACAAATTGGATCTACCCATTCCACATAGTCACACACCGACAAAAAAAGCCAATCAAATAAATAAATACAAAAAACAACTTAAAATTGTATTTTTTTTTCAAGAAAAAGAAAAACGACAGTGCCCCCAACACGTTGGTGTCACCGTTTTATTTCTTCACAAACAATATCTCAAAGAAATTAAAAAAAAAAAAAGAATATCTATCATTACCACAATTTGACCATAGCTGTCATCATGTTCTAATGATGCATACAATTATAGAACCAAAACCCCAATAAACAAACTAAAAAGCACCATAATGAATCCGAACCGTTGATTTAATCCACTCACTCCATTATCATCAGCAGCTTTCTGATCATCAGATTCTGAATCTGCATCTGGTCCATCCGCCGGTGAATCTGCATCCTCCGCCGGAGCCGCCTTACTCTTCTTCTTCTTCTTCGGCGCTTTAGGTGACTCAGCAGGTGCTAAATCTTCTTTTACTCCCTTAAACAATTCTCGTGGCATCAAAACTTTACTAATTTTATACACTACAAATGGATCTTGATCTATCAATGTTCCAATGATATTCGCAGTATTAACCTTCGTTTCAAGGTTAACATCTTCTCCGTCATTTTGAACTGTGAAATCATACTTGTTTGCACCTTCGGTTGCTAACGTGTTCATGACGCCGTTATTTGATTTCAACATCTGTAATGATTGGTAAACGGGAACTCCGTGATATAACAGAAGTGAAACCTTTTGAGAATCCGTTAGGTTTTTGTATTTTGTTGAGAAACCGTTAACGGCGCTGTCTGTTGGACAAAAAACCGTTAAACCGCCGTCTACAGTTTCTTTAAAAGTTGGAAGAGCTTTTGAAACTCTTAACAAATCTGCAAAAGCTTTGCAACCTTGTTTTGACATAATTGAGATTAAATCGATATCGCTCGGTGACGCCGTCGGAGCTTCGGCATCGGCGGAGCTTAAAGGTTGACTGATTTGAAGAACGGATATGACGTAAGGAATTTCTTGAACGGACTTAACGTAGAACGAATGGAGTCCGTCGTTGTCTTCGGCGGCGAAGCCGACTTTACCGCCTTTTAGATTTGTGACGTTGACGTATCCAGCGGTTCCGGCGGCGGATCCGGTAGCTTGAAACATGGAGGAAACGAGAGTTGTCCCGTTAGTGATTTGGTGGAGTTTTTTGGCGCCAAAGTAGTCGACTAAGACGTGGAGGGAAAGAACGTTTTTTAGAGTGGAAACGGAGAGGTGTTTGTCGAGGAGAGAAGACATGGCGGCATTGTCGATGGCGAGGATTGTTATTGTTTGACGGCGGTTGATTTCGTCGGCGAGGTGAGTGACGGTGAGGTAATGGTTGAAAGTGGAAAAGTCAGGGTGTTTGGCGAGAATGCGAGTGATGTTGTGGTTGCCGTTGGTGGCGGCACCGGCGGTGGTGGAATGAATGAGTGATATTATGAGTGTGAGGGATAATAGAACAAGTGGTGGTAGTTGCTTCTTCATTTTGGAAGATAACAGAAAGTGGAATTAAGCAACTAAGCAAAGAGTGGTATCAATGTGTATATATGTATGTTTTATGTTAATTATTAGTGTATTGTATTATTTTAACTATATACCATGTTAGAGAGAGTTTAATTACTCACTTGCATTAAGTGTGGTGATGATATTAAAATGGTGTATGGTTTGGGTGCTGACAAATAATGCCAGGTTGGTATTAGGTTGTTGTAGGACCCATGAACATGAAGAACTGGATTTTTGGAAAAGGAAAAATATTTGGATGAACCCTATATATATTTTGAGAGAAAAAGATACATAATAATACAATAAGTGTCACATTAAAAAAACAAATTGTGTTAATAAAAATGTTATTTACAATTTTTAAATGTAGCATTGATTATTTTTTTAATATTATTTTTGAATAATTATTATATATACAATTTTTATAAAATAATTTTTTTTCTTCTAATTTGTGTATATATATATATATATATATATATATATATATATATATATATATATATATATAAAACATTGTAATATAGAGAAAATAGATGCGATACTGAAATATATTGTTTATAAAATTTGAGCATATTTTAAAGAGGCACAAGATGCAGCTTTCACTCTTTCATTACAGGAATAGGTCATATGAGCATCCCACCGACACTCCTTGACCCTACCGTTGTGCAGTGCAGTACCGTTGGTGTTTAACATGTTTGTTTCCATAATTTTATTTAGTTTAATTATTGTTGGTGGATAAATCATTTAAATAATGACCAAATTAACTATCGCCAGCTACGATAAATAATTTTGAGGGTGGTCCAATGTGGATCGTTGTTTTAAAATAGTTTGAACCTCTAATTGAAAATTAATAACATTTTTTATATTAATCTTTATTGTCTTAATTATTGGAACAATTACTCGATTAGAATTAATTCAATAAAAAATAAATATGTTTGTCAACTTAATTCGTCGAATTAATATTAATTAAGTTGTCGTCTCAGACATAACTATAATGAAAGCTGTTAGTTATAATGTTATTAATATTTTTAAGAAAAACGTTTGGTATGTATATATTTTGAATTTTTAAAAAATAAACAAAAATTATGTGATATATTGATTACATAATAAAAAGAAATATATTTAAAAAAAGAGATATTAATGATGTATAAAAATTATAGATATATATCATTCTCATATTTTTAAACATTGGTAAGTGCTATATATAGATGGTCTACTTAGAATTTGACTATATTTAGCTAGAATTCCAATAAACACATTGAGGCATTTTATTTTATTTTGAAAGGGTATCCAAATAAGTGTTCGAATTCCACTGTGCTACTTGCTGCATATATAGTTGTCATCCTCATTATCTTTACAATAATTAAACGGCAATCCACCAAACTTGGAATAAAAAGCATCAAATAAGCACTTGTATGGGCCATCCAATACTTGGACCGTATCAACATTCAATATTAAGTTGGTTAAACAACGTCTTACTTAAAAAAAGCTACTAAAGTTACCCGAGGACACTGATTCGTTTCTTTGTATTTGGTTTAGAGATAAATTATCCCATGTTAAATTAGCTGCAACAACGTCAGGCAAAAAAGCTTGCATTGTCAGAATTTAATAAAGTTTCAAGACTAGAACATTTTTTTTTGTTTTACTCTTTTTTTTTTAATGAAGACTAGAACATGCTAACTGTTTGTAAAAACATATAAAACTTGTGTTCTAGATCTTGCTCCATTTTAAGTCAAAAAAATATAAATCCATTTGATGACGTGTACAATAGTATTAGTAGAACACGCAACACGCCGAAACAATAAAAAAATGTAAGAAAACCAATTTTGCTTGATCTACAACTAGCATTAAATTTCTTTTACTTAATGGATAAATGAAATAAGGTTTGTACATTGATTGCAAGTTATCCAAGTTACCAATTCCTCCACTTATTATTAGTATAACTGTCATTTAGGTAATGTATACCAAAATACTTATATTAATTAATGTTGTTGAGAGTAGTATTTCTATATACATTACGTTAAATACTATAAATTTAATTTATAATTAACGATGAGACCTATTAGGTAATTGTTTTGAGGTCCGAAGTTGAAGATGCTGAGTACTTATTAAGTAACAAAATTAAAAAATAAATAATGCTTGTAGGTGAGAATCACTAAACACTCAAATGAAGGAATTTGGTTGTGAATTTTATTTTTTTTTAAAATGGTTTGAAATTTTTATTTTTTAAAATGTGTGTTTATTTTATTTTTAGTAAAGATTCTTGAAGTGAACTCTTGTTATAGAGAGAAAATGAAATTTTCGACATTTTTATTATTGTAAAAAATGTAAACAATCTTATACTACAAGAAAGTCTCTCTTACTCCTTATAAATAAGTAAATTTAATATAAATTTTAAATTATAAAAATAAAAAATATTTTAACATAATAAATCGATTTTAGCTATCACAATAACTCACATGATAAGGATTAAGGAAGAACATAACTCATCAAATTGTACTCTTATTTTTGGAGTAGAAGGTTGAAAAAGTTTCGTAAAAATAAGGTGAAAGTAACAAGCCCAAACAAAACGATGCTGGTTTAGTTAATGCGACTCTACATGAATGGTTTATTGGGCCTAGCTACTATGTGTATAGAACGGCTGTAGGGCTCAGTTAAGTGGAAGAAAATTTATCTATACCCACCTAATTATACTTTTACTGCACATTTTATTAAAAGATTAATTTTTTTTTCTTTAAAAATATTCAAACTTTATATTTTTCAATACAAATTTGTGTTTTGAAAAAAAAAAAGTTTACAACACAAAATTTGAGTAGTAAAATTTGAAAATGTATTTTTTAAAATACAAAATTTACAAAAGATAATTATTTTCTGAAAAACTTATAAGAAAATTTCAATATACAAAATTCTTATTTTTTGAAAAAATCTGTATTTTGAAATTTTCCAAAATCCAAAATAGATTTAATAAAATTAAATAAAAATGTAAAATAAGTAGTTTGGGTAAAATGTGAGTTACATACTAAATTTTGTAAGTTACAGCTAGCATTTTGATATTAATACCTAGCTTTTGTAGGAAATGTTTTTTTTCCCTTTTCTTGTTTTGTTATATTCACATCTAGTTTTCACCCTTTTCAATTTTAAATATTTTTGTTTCTCCATTTTATGAAACATTCATTTTCATTTCTTTTGCTTTTCTAAAATCAATCTATTTATAATATATTAAATTTATCCTCAAAATATTATATTGCCATCTTATTATTAATTTTGCTCATAGATCATAATACTAATTTTGCCACTTAAAAAAAATAATATGAGGTGTCACTTCAATTATAATTTCACACAAATTTAATATTCTATATTTATTGTTACACTCTTATGTTTTCCTAATCATCATATTAACATCAATTCTCCTTCAATATTGTAACAATATATTTCCTTCATATATTTACTAGTCAACAAGAGTCGTTTTGTTTTCCTTCATCCTATACTATTTTCATTTCTCAAATGTTTTGTTTCTAAATATTTCAATCATTCCCCTTCATCTACAATAGTGTTCCTATTCTTCTCTAGAAATTAACCTGTCCCGCCCCTTCGTTGCATCGTTTTTCGACATATTTTCAAAAAGAAGTTAGAGTATTGATCTTCTACATATATGAATGATCAAAACAAAATAAAAGAACAAGTATTTTGGAATGACTACCAAATATTTTGTCCTAACAAGACATATTATATATTCGGGTATTGAAATTTTAAAATGGATTCTATATCTCATACTTTGTCTCTTTTTTTATTTTTTATTTTTTTCCTTTCAATTGATGTCAATTTGTTGTACTAATGTATATTGCATAGTTTGCTAAACAGAAAATTTATTTAGGTCGTCATTTTCGTGATAGTTATTACTTATATCTACTTTCAATATTATGCTTCACTTAAATGGTTTATATGTTTTGTTAAGTTTTATTATCAAAACAACTTAATTTCAACAAAGTTTAATCCAATACAATTTCTAACCTTTACAAAATTTATTCAACGGATAATATTAGTTCCTACTGAAATAAAACGTCTTACAACTTTTAAATTTTGAAATGATTTAAAACATTATAAAAAGTGTAAAAAAAAACTCAAGTGAAAGTAACGAAAATATAGATTTAAAAATCGAAAATTGAGTTTATTTTTTATGGACAACCTTTTTAGGATATTGTAAATATAACAAAAATTCATTCAAAAGTATGTGTTGATTTAATGGTAGAGCCTAAAACTGTATGCATGATGATAATTTTGTGTAAAGACTAAAAGTTGTATTTATTTTTTATCCTACTTTTTCTTAAGTTGTCATCATGTTATTCATTCATATATATGTTCAACCCCTATTTAACATCCATGCATGAATATATATATGTGTGTGTGTTCGTACTACCCACCAATTAGTATGTTCATATCTGCAGATGTATTGAAACTCAATATTCCAACCATTGATTTTGAAGCTGAACTATCCTCGAACTCTTTCTTACATTCTTGTTATGTTACTCATTCATGGCACAAATAAACTAAAAACTATTGAGTTTTCTTGTTGAAAGTTGAACAACAATATTTTGGAAAATAGAAAATTATTATTTTTTAAAACATTTTCTTATTTCTGAAAAATCGTGTAACTTATTTTTTATTCTACAAAACTGGAGAAGTGAAATAAAAATTCAGAAAAATGAGCAAATAAAAATATTTACAAACCGCCCTGCCTCATTGCAATCTTTCCTCATGATGCCACACATAAACAGATAATCTAGAGGAGGGCAACTAGAGCTCCTAACCCCCCAATCAACATATATAATATATTAGTATTTATAATAATATTTTATAGGGAAATGCTATATTCTAAGAAAATTTATGGCAACAAGATCCAAATATCAAATTTTTTAATTGATATAGAAGTTGTGAATTCTTTTTATTAAAAGTGTAAATTTTGATTTTTTCAATACCAACTTTCTAAACTCTACATCAAAAACCCTAAGTATACTTGTTAGCAAGGCTTATTTTACATAAAAAATCTATTATATTGTATTTGTAGTTTTGATTCATTTAGAGAATATATAAACAATGTCTCTCACATGACCAAATTAAATGAAAGTTTACCAATTAATATTTAACTATTAGATATATATACACATTCATACATTATTTAATTTTTATTTTATTTATTTGTCAACAAAAATTATGATTGTTTGAATATATATAATATTTTGAGTAAAAACAAAAAAGAATATTTTCATTTATACAACAAACTTTTATTTATTTTCATTTATTTTTTCTATAATAACAACTACGGCCTTATTAAAGTTCCTCAAATTTGTTTTAATCACTTTAGAATTAGAGACATTATTAGATATTAAAGTTCCTTAAATTAAGAGATAAAATATCCTCTTTTTCACAGCATTGTTATTTATAAAAAAAAAAGTGTTAATGTATTTGAATGGAGGGAGTACATAATTTAGTTTGTTCTCCATTTACCAAACATTAAACAGGGTTACAGGCCTTATGCTAATGAACCTATACTATACATAGATATATAATATAATATTTAATTAACCATGAATTCATGGTCAATATATTTTTTTTTGTTTTTTGTTCACAACATTTGGCAAAGCACCAAAGTGTTTAGGTTCAAAAGGAAGAATAATAAATTAATTATAATGCGGTATACACTTTCTTTCTAGTTTAATTTGGTGAATAAAATGAGAATGATGTTTGACTAAGTAAAAAGTGATAGCTATAATAGTCCTTTTAATTAACTTAATTATCTATTAGAGGAGTTCATACTTCATATAGTTGATAAATGAATGAATCAAACGTTAAATATGTGACTTCAAGTTTTCAATTACAAATTCAAGTTTTGTGCTGCAGGAAAGGTTTGAAGAACAATAATAATAAATTTTGCTGTAGAATTTATTTTACTAATGATAAAACAATCAATTGAATTGAATTTTATCTTTTTCAAATGAAAATTCACCTTATTGACTAGAGGTAATAATATATTTATGTCCACAAAAAGGTTAAAATCAAATACATGGTTCAAAATTGCACTTGAAGTACTTGAAACACTTGATTCTAAATCAAATACATGGTTGGTTTTAATTTTCAGTATGATTTACATTAATATTTTACTGCAATACTGAAGTTGAAAGATTCTTAATGTAATTACAAGAACAACTACAATTTCAACCATGGTTACAGTCACAAATGTATTTTGGTAAATTTCAGAGAGATTTTATGTAAACATGTATGAAAAATAATTCTTAATTAAGCAAATAAGCTAAACTTTGTATCTAATTATTCAACCTGCTATCTTAAGTCTCTAAACTACTCCTGCTTCATATATTCAAAAGCATACATATCATAATATAAAAGCCAAGAAAATCAATTATTCAATTCATACTTCATTAATCTCAACTGAATTGTCTATTGATTCAGATGCAGAATGCAAGCACACAAGTAGAGTATGAATCAGATTTAAATTAAGAAAATGCAAAAATAGGTACAACAAACTTTTACAACTTTAATTTTAATAATAAACATTAATAATTAATTAACAAGTCAAAAAGCAGTGATAAATAATACAGAAACTTTAATAGGTAACCAAAGTCTATGAAGCAAATAACAATACATAAGATTAGTGATAATTATTAAAATCATGCTTTAATTTCAAACCTTGAATACTTGATGGAACCCATGGATATATCAATCTCTATAAAATTTTCTTCCTCACTCACTTCATTGAATTCTGATAACAATTCCATTACACTTTGTTCACTGAAAAAGTTCCTATCATCCACATAGTGTCCACTTGGGAGAAGTTCAATTTCTATGAGACTTTCTTCATCAGAAATTGATCCATCTGAGTAATCAACGCTTTGATTGTGATCTAAATCATATCTGAATCCGAATCTCCAATCAACTTCAGATCCCTCAGAAGTTGACTGGTGATCTTTGCTTTCACTTTCTGACACCAAATCTTGTGACGCGGTCGTGTAATTAGAAACATCATCGATAATAATTTTTTCGATTGCTTCATTTTGCAACGGTTCATCAGTTGATGCAACCATTTCAAATTGATTTGAATTACTTTCCTTTTCTTCTTCATCATCATCACAACTTACAAATTTTTCTTCTAAAAATTTATCAACATGTACTAGTGGTTTGTGATTTGATACAATATAGAGAAAAGTAGAGAAAATCATCACTAACATAGATGTGTAGAAGATATATAAAAAACCAAATCCAATCAGAAGGTAACTGGAAAAAATCATCAAGAGAACAAGAAAAACCATCCATGAAAATGAGTGTGTAGTAGTACTCTTGAAAAAACACAAATAATAATAGGAAAACATTTTATTAAAAATTTTGGTTTCACAAAAAAAGTATGGAAAAAAAATAGTTAAGGTGCAATTAATTAAGGGTTTTTAGTAGTAATAATCCTATTGTTTAAGAGTTAATCTTGTTTTTTTTTTCTAACTCAAATTTGATAAGGATTATTATTACTTCACATTTTTTTGCTAGGACTTAGCAATAAAAGCTAGCAACATAACATATATATATGTAATATTCAAAACTGATAAAAATTTGAAGTGAAGAGAAGAGGGTTAATTAATTGTTAGCTAATGCTAAAATATTAATAGTTCATAGTATTTGTAGTGAAAATATAGTATGAAGTTTTGTATCATGAAAAAATCACAGTTTCCAAGTCCTGCATTGGACTTAAGAAAAAGAGAGGGTTTTGATTATTATAATGAATAATGTTTAACACTAATTTGGTGGTTTCCCCTGAAATTTAACTGATTCAATTGAAAAAACCCTTTGAAACCCTTACCCCTAGTTTCCTACCTTGTACTAATTACATTGGAATTAGAGAATCCATGTGCTACCATCTGAGCTCACCACATGGCACTTGATTTCTCTCCAACTATAATATAAAATTAAATTCAAACTTAGATTCATACAATTTTTCTGTCATTTCTGAACAATATACAACCAGATTATAAACACAAGCACAATGTAACTTATATTTTCTTAATTGCAATCAAACCCATTGCTCTTTCAGTACTAGTATAGTAGTTTGCCTATGAAATTTCTATATCTCTGATAATAGCCATCAAATTAAAGGAGCAAGCCAAAATTGGTGGCATGCATGGTTGATTAGTTCTTACATACACTGCATTTAATTTTATTTATTTTATATATATATATATATATATATATATATATATATATATATATATATATATTATCATGGTAAACTAAAAGTAGAAAAATTATTGTCTATCCACACTCTATCAAAAGTAGTAGAGTTTCATGTGTTAGCGAACAAATCAGTACAGTAATTTTCTTCTCTGTAGATATGATGAATATAACTTCTCCAGTTAGAGAGTTTTAAAATAGAGTAAAACTCATTTAAGAGAAAATAAGTTGAATGAATCTATTATTTAAATAGTCCATATGGACTATATCTAACAAATTTTTGAGTCCATTTCAAACATCAATCGAGGTCAAAATTTTGGACTAGTTTGATCTTCAGTCTAAGGGTTCAAAGTTATGTTCAAACTGCGTTACAAGCTCCGATCTTAGTGTAAAAATCTTACACAAATTGTTCATGGAGTCTCGAATAAGACCACATAACTTAAATAATTCAAAACATTGACATGTGAATCTTCTATGTTAAGCACCCTTTAGGAAGAGGAGTCCGGTATACAATTATACAAGTTGTATGCTTTCCTCCATTGTGATCCAAGAAAAAAATATTTCTTTAAATGATGAATTACACCTGAGTTTAAGTTTCTAATTAATCTACTATTTTTTTTTGAAACAAAAAAGAGTGAAACTTTAGTTTTAGAGGTTTGAGTAGAGATAGCTTTACAGTTGGTAAAAGGAAGATAAAATGGTATTGGCGTGCAGTGAGGATGCAACTGGGAATGTTTTGCCATTGTTTGCCAATTTCAATTAGATAAAGTTTGGAGGGGACCATACTATAATGTACGTTTATCAAAATATCATCCTATATTACTCATTACATATATATATATATATATATATATATATATTAATTCTTGCTTTGAATCTAGAGCTTCCACATTCAATATCTTTTTCACTTTGCAATATCAAAATTGCCAGTTCAAAGGAGTCGCCCAAAGTTCGTGGCATGCATGCTTGATTAATTCTTATACACTGGATTTAAAATTTTATATTTCAAATATGTTTTTTTTTTATAAAGGAAAAAAATATTAATCAACTAGAAAGCGAGACATACCTACACCATATTATCATCTAAAAGAAATAAATTAAGAATAAGAAAACTTACTATCTATTCACACTCCATCCAAGTAGTAGAGTGTCGTTTGTTGGCGAGCAAAATACAACGATTTTATTCTCTGTAGATATGATGAATAAAAGTTCTTTAGTTAGAGAGCTTTAAAAGCGAGCAAAACTCCTGGAGAGGTCGAATGAATCCATTATTTAAATGGATGACCATATCTACCACCGCTTTTGAGTCAATTTCAAACATCACTCATTTGAGGACAAAAAATTCTACATATAAATTATTTATTTTATCTTGAAGCATCATTTAAAAAGAAAGTCCAATTCACATATATAAAGGTTGTATGCTTTTTTCCATGGTGATGCAAAAAGAAATATTTCTTTAAACCATGAATTACACTTGAATAACAATTTGACAATGGAATTAAATTTCATCTAAAAGAAAAAAATTATTACATTTCTATTTTTCCGAATATCATACATACACAGCCACTAAAAAAAAAAAAAAACTCATGTATGTCTTTGTTGTTCGTTTTGAGTGAAGTCAAACATGAAGTATGAATGACAACATAAAAGTACTTGACATGTCATTTTGCAATCACATGATATACATGGTTGTGTTATTAATATTAAACTAATTAAGGAAACTTTAATAACTGGGTTTAATAACATTGCTCCCCTTTATTGCAGCATTACCTACTACAACCTCCGCTTTGTAAGCCATTTACTATTGTCCCACATCATTAATTAATTAACTGTTTTTACATCGATCTCTCCTCCTATAAATCTACCTTTTTTTTTTTTGACTAGATCTCTTATATATGTACATTATTTTTCACTAATCCTATATAAAATGCCAAATTTTGTTCATTTTCAATTATAAATTAATTACATTAGACATATCCTTACAACAACAAAGTTATAATTCTTTTCCGTTTGATTCAGCTATTGAGTGAAGGTCAATCAATAGTTCCCTTACTTGCTCAATTATAGCTTTCAAATGGAATTACAGATTTTCTGAGTGATAGGAATCTACGTGAAAATATCTCACAACGAATCATTTTGAAAATGGTAGGACCTATATATGAATTTTCCCAAATTAGAGAATCAGTATTTGAAAGAATTTCAATATCCCACAGTTCCACTTAAATTTAGTTTTAGGATTGTCCATTGAAAAAAATATGAGAATTCATAACATAGTCTTTCAGTGACATTAATTTATATCAAGATTACTGCGGCTATTTTATAAAGTCATAGTCATAGCATAGAATTCATAGTGTTAGTTAAAATCTTGTAGGAAATTTATTTATATTGTTTGTAGGGATGTGGCATTGCATAGAATTCATCCAGTAGTAAT
>JBBPBP010009778.1:46001898-46024135 GCA_037974735.1 Cicer chorassanicum
TTGACACACAATTTAACAAAAATTCATCATCTATTTAAATAGTTAACAATATTTAAATATATATTTAATTATGTTTAATCAATAATTAATAAATATAACAATATATCACAACTTATTAATCATTCACTTAATACAATTAACTATAAATTTTAAGTGTATATTTAAACTCAAATTATTTAAAAAAAATACAAGTTCACATTTATAAATGATAGAACTCAATAAGACAATAAGAATATATACAGAATGATATGTCTGACAACTTATAAATCAATTTTGAAAAGGATAAATTAGATTCAGTATTCAATTACAAAATTTAAAACACCAAAAATTACGTATATTTAAAAACAATTTAGGTGGTGAGTTATATTTCAATGTGATACATTTTTAAATTTGTTAATCATTTATTAAATATAATAACTATATATTTAATTATACTAAACATGTAATTTATTTTGGAAATTTAATGTAAAAATTGTGAATAAAAAATAAAAATAAAAAGTATGGAGAGATGATTGCATTTCCATATAGCAGGGGAACATTCTCCTTTAAAGCAGAGTCATAATAATTATTCCACCGTGGAATCTTCCAATTTCATTGGAGAATAATAAAAAAAAAAACCAATGAACAGTAGTAATACTCTATATTTGTTCAGTTTATTTAAGGCATAAAAAAGTGGCACCTTCAAAAGAGAAAAAGAAAGACATAAATAATAATAATAATAATAAAAAAACATAAAACAAAATTGTTGTGTTTGTATAACAACAATGTCACTCTGCTACCTTAAGTCAATTCCTAGTTTGCTTTCAAGGGTTTGTTTTGTCTGTTGTATTCTATTTATGTACTATTTATGTATTTTCTAATTATTTATTCTCTAATGGAATTGTGGTGTGTTCTTGTTGCAGCTTCCTTTGCTGAGCATGGAAATGATCTTCTTATTCTTCTACTTTTCTCTCTTTATGTGATGGATACTTTGATTCTGAGGATAATAGTGAAGATTACAATAATAATAAATCTGAGTTTGTTTTTGTGATGGGAAGTAATAGCAGAGGAAAAGATGGTGAAGGAAGTTCTGGAGTTAACAAATTTGAGGATGAAAATGATGATGAACAAGAGATGAAATTTGAATCACTTCTTCATACCAATGGATTTGGAGTTCCCTTGCTCATGCACCAGGTTACAGACATATCATATCATCCTTTTTTTTTTTCTTTTTTTTTTTAAAAATTTCTTTTATTTAATTAATTTGTGGGTTTTCCCCTTTTTTTTCTTTGTGTGTGTGAATTTGGGGATGGTTTTTATGACAAGGAAATTCCACTAAATATGCAACTTATGAGTTTTTCTGACCCGGCCTTAGTAATTGTGAGTTCGACAGAAGGTAAATCAAAGTAATATTTCAATTGATATATAGGTTTAAGATGAAATTGTATTTTTTTTTTTAAAAGATTAAAATGAAATTGTGATTTGGATCTTACAATTGTGTTTACCACTAATAAGGGTACTTGTTATACAAAAAAAAAGTTACTTGGACTTAATATTCCATTAATTGCAACCATTTATAGTCAATAAAATAATTAAGGATTTGGTAAAAAAATTTTGTATGCGTTGAGTTTGTTAGTGAATGAATCTATTAGGTTGAAAGTTGAAAAGCTAAGGTGAAATTAAGGAAATAAATAAATAAGGAAATTAGGAGAGAAAACAGGATAATGATGATTACGTGATATGGAAACTAATTTTAAGACAGTCTAATCTAGGATACTCTAAATTAGAAATTGATACTATATGTTCAACTAAGATTATTACTATTTTTTGTTATATATTCTAACATTGAGGCAAAATAAAATCAGAATTGAATTTGAAATACATGATTTGAAGGTCCCTGTGATTGTAATGCAAAGAGTTGGAGTGATGGCACAACCAACAGCATTGATGCAAAACAGATATGTAGAAACAGTTGTTCATGAAAGGTTGAAAAGTATAAGAATCACATGGAATCATGCAGGAAGAAATGTTTCTATTGTTGGATCATGGAACAACTGGGAAACCATGTAATTAACTTTATATAGTTATTACTTGTTGCTATTATAACATCATTATAATCATAATATATAAATTTATATTCTTTGTTTGTTGTGTCAGGGAGACTTTGCAGAAAGTAGGTCAACAATTTGTGATTGTTAAAACACTACCAATAAGTATCTATCATTACCGTTTCATTGTGGATGGTTATTTCACACATGCTCCTGAATTTCCATCACACCTGCATCATTCTGGTTATGTCTACAACATATTGGATTTGCAGGTAATTTTATGCTTTACTTTTCACATAAATATGTTGTACATCATTCGTTTGCGACTTGCGCGAATACTTTAATTTTGAATGAAGCTTCTATAGACACAGAAGTAGACTTTCATATAAATTTGACAACTATTAAGCTAGTAAGTGATGCAAGTTAAACTTGTGAGGTTCAGAATTAAGAACTGAAACCTACCCTGCAAAGGTCACAGAATATTGTTCATGTGCTCATTGTTCTATACTATTACTCATAGTGCACATACATTTAAAATATGTTACCAAAAGTTCTGTTACATAAGAATTAAAACTAATGACAATGATAACATAACATGCCTTACCCTTAAATAATGTCTATTCATTCATGTTGAAATATAACTACTGCAATGGTAGGAGTCTTGAAATCAAATGTAGTATGAACTAAAAGTTTAGAGGGTGTGATTGTAATTTCAACTAGTTGTTGTATTGTAGATAGAAAATCTGATTTATCTTTTTCCCTTTGTTTCTCTTAAGATAGTTTCATTATTAACCATATTTGCAGGATTATATCCCAGTAGCAAGATCTGATTCTGAAGAACCTTCATCTCCACCATCGAGTTACGATAACATATTCTTAAATGAAGATGAATTCAATAGGCCTCCCCCAGAATTACCACCACAAATTCCAATGTCAATAAGACAAGAAGAGGCTTCGACGAGCAATACAGATCAAGTCGCTACGAATACGATCACACATCTTGAACTTAATCATCTATACATGCATAGATCTGAAGGGGATCAATTTGTGGCGCTACGATCGACTAATCGGTTTCAACACAAATATATCACTACAGTACTCTACAAGTCATTGCACTGAGAAAGATGATGCTGCAGTTTTTTTTTTTTTTATATATGCTATTGAATCTGCTTAAGATTAAGTGGTTAGTTCTATGACCACATTTTTTAAGGTCATTAATCTGATATGTAGAAAGTGATTGGAGTAGGTAATTTATAAGAATTTATTTTCATGTAAACAACTCTAGAAATATTGTTATTTATTCTGGCAGTTAATATATATAATACATATTCATAGCACTTGTCCTGTTTTGGAATTGGCTTTTTTCAAAAAATAATTCTACCTATGTTCAAATCTGATCAGTGTTGTTCGTGAAGTACAACTACGGTTGCACAAAGCAGTTGAATATTTCTATTTTCTAATACAATAGAGAAATCAAACAAATTTTGTCCCAAATAAAAACAATGTTATAGTATATCAACAATGGACAAAAGTAGCTTGTTAATTTTGCATATAACTGATGAAATAAATTTTGAGTCTGAAAACATAGTAGGGTTCATGGTTTTAAATTTTACTTCACAACCACAATTGCAGCCACAATATTGTGGATTTTGAAGTCTCTGCAACAACATTTCAACCACAATATAAAAGTTCACAGCGTAGTCAAAACCGCAACCACAATTTAAAACCATAATAGATTCGCAACCACAGCCATCAAACTGCTACTATGAAATAGCTTTCTCATTCATTAAAAAGATCGATAACATAATGTTGGTACAATACATACATATATGAAAAGGTAAATACATTATTTACTCAAATTTGAAAACTACTAGTATTTAAGTGCTTAAATTAAAATTGGTGAATGTGCAAAGAACACAATGAAGTGTTTGTTTGTAGTTTGTTATGTATGGTCTGATATCATCTAATGGGTACCTTAATCCAACCATTTGCAAAAGCAATGGCCAAGATTACAAAAGGAGTTGACATACCAAATATGATAATGTAAGGAAGAGGTGTCTTCATTGGATTCTCTCCTTCTCTCTCTCCTGCTGTCTGCCAATATCTACATCCAACACATTATTCACATAAATAAATTAAACACAACCTCTTTATTATTATTATGAAATATAAAAAAACATGGAATTAAATTAATTGTTTTTAGTTACTTACTGTTGTGGTTCTTGTTCTCTAGTTATGAATTTCTTTTTTCCTCCGTTTTTGCTTTCTTCATCTCGACCACCTAATAAATAAATATTGATTGTTGAATTGATAATACGAAGAAGATGATTACAATAACAATAAGTGTATATAACTATGACGACTAAAATAACTAACTGTAACTAACTGTAACTAACTTCTTAAACAATATGAAACTAATTATAAGAAATCTAAAACATATAGCAACAGATTTAACAGTGTTTGCATGTCACACACCCAATTGAGCACGAATTCCATTGGGAGCAAGAGGAATTGTTTTAGGAGAGGAAATGATGTGAGAAAAGGATGGTGATTTAGGAAGAAATGAAGTTTGGAAGGTAATAAGAGGAGAAGATGGAAGAGTCACTTTGGCAACACCAGCCATTTTTTTTGTTGAATTGAATGGTTTCTTCCTTTTTGTTGGATACTATGAAACCATCTCTTACTATACTATCTATCACAAATATCCTATCGTTTTGGATTTTTCTTATTCATCACCTGGCGTCCACGTGGTGGACGGACAACACTTTATATATATTTTTTATTTTAGGACAAATCTTAGATACCATAAGATAAAATTAAGAGAAAATAATATTAAAATATTAACACAGAAAAATACGTTTAAATAGGTCTCTTGAAAATAAATGGTATTTGTTTTGTAATTGCAGCAACCTTTAGGTGAATAAATATAGCGACTCTATGAACATGAATTTTGCAAGTGACGTTTAAATTATTATATGATGCTAGAAGAATGATACTATGCTGCTATATGCGTTTATTAATCAAATACAAATACAAATTCAAATGCAAATTCAATTCAATTCATGCTCTTTCTACTTACACTCACGACACCTTTTCTCATTCTCAATTTCAACCTTCTGATTTTGATCATCATAGATACAAAACCTCTTGTTCCTTCTATGATGCCAATCACCTTCATTTACAAATCTACAAAAACGGTTTCACCAATGATGTTTTCATGTGCAACACTCTTATTAACATATATGTTAGAATTGGCAACTTGGTTTCAGCACATAACCTGTTCGATGAAATGCCCCAAAAGAATCTCGTTTCTTGGTCTTGTTTAATTTCAGGGTACACACAAAATGGAATGCCTGATGAAGCATGTTCTTTATTTAAAGGGGTGATTTGTAATGGCTTATTACCTAACCACTATGCCATTGGTAGCGCTCTTCGAGCTTGCCAACAATCTGGTTCAACTAGGCTTAAACTTGGGATGCAGATTCATGCCTTAATTTCTAAATCTCAACATGATTCGGACATGGTTTTGTCGAATGTACTTATGTCCATGTATTCGGTTTGTTCGGATTCCATTGATAATGCTCGTCGTGTTTTTGATGAAATAAAATTTAGAAATTCTGTAACGTGGAATTCTATCATTTCGGTTTATTGTCGAAGGGGAGATGCAGTTTCTGCTTTTAAGTTATTTTCCAGCATGCAAATGGAAGCTATAGACATTAACTTAAGGCCTAATGAATATACTTTGTGTAGTTTAGTAACTGCTGCATGCTCGTTGGCTGACTGTGGAGTCGTTGTACTTGAGCAGATGCTCACCAGAATTGAGAAATCCGGATTTGTACATGATTTGTATGTTGGTAGTGCATTGGTTAATGGGTTTGCGAGATATGGCTTAATGGATTGTGCTAAAATGATTTTTGAGCAGATGTATGATCGTAATGCTGTGACTATGAATGGGTTAATGGTTGGATTGGCAAAGCAGCACCAGGGTGAAGAAGCAGCTAAAGTATTTAAGGAAATGAAGGACTTAGTGGAAATAAACTTGGAATCTTATGTGGTTCTTTTAAGTGCTTGTACTGAATTTTCGAATTTAAAAGAAGGGAAGAGAAAAGGTCAGGAGGTTCATGCTTACCTGATTCACAATGGTATGGTTGATGCTCGGATTTTAATTGGAAATGCACTTGTCAATATGTATGCAAAATGTGATGCCATTGATAATGCGTGCTCGATTTTTCAACTGATGCCTAGTAAAGATACTGTCTCATGGAACTCTATGATCTCTGGCCTTGATCACAATGAGCGATTCGAGGAAGCAATTGTCTGTTTTCATACAATGAGGAGAAATGGAATGGTTCCATCAAATTTTTCAGTTATTAGTACTTTGAGTTCGTGTTCAAGCTTGGGTTGGATAACGTTAGGGCGACAGATACACGGTGAAGGGATCAAATTGGGGCTTGATTTGGATGTTTCAGTTTCAAATGCCCTCTTAACATTATATGCTGAAACTGGTTTTATCAGTGAATGTCAGAAAGTTTTCTTCTTAATGCCAGAATACGATCAAGTTTCTTGGAATTCTTTTATCGGTGCGCTAGCAACTTATGAAGCATCGGTTATACAGGCTATAAAATATTTCCTGGAGATGATGCAAGGTGGATGGAGACTTAGTAGAGTGACGTTTATAAATATCTTAGCAGCGGTTTCTTCTCTTTCAGTTTTAGGACTGGGCCGTCAAATCCACGCTTTAATCTTAAAATACTCTGTTGCTGATGACATTGCAATTGAGAATGCACTTCTAGCTTTCTATGGAAAGTGTGAGCAGATGGAGGACTGTGAGATTATCTTTTCTAGAATGTCTGAGCGAAGAGATGAAGTAAGCTGGAATTCGATGATTTCTGGATACATACACAGTGGCATCCTGCACAAGGCCATGGATTTGGTATGGCTTATGATGCAAAGGGGACAGAAATTGGATGGTTTCACATTTGCTACTGTTCTCAGTGCATGTGCTTCAGTTGCGACATTAGAACATGGTATGGAAGTTCATGCATCTGCTGTAAGAGCTTGTTTAGAATCTGATGTTGTTGTTGGAAGTGCACTAGTTGACATGTATGCAAAATGCGGAAAGATAGATTACGCTTCAAGGTTCTTTGAAATGATGCCAGTAAGGAACATATATTCTTGGAATTCAATGATTTCCGGCTATGCACGCCATGGACACGGACAAAAAGCTCTAACGCTTTTTACACGAATGAAACAGCATGGCCAATCACCAGATCATGTCACCTTTGTAGGGGTTCTGTCGGCTTGTAGTCATGTAGGGTTAGTTGATGAAGGATTTAAGCATTTCAAATCAATGGGTGAAGTGTATGGTCTAGCTCCCCGAATAGAACACTATTCTTGTATGGTAGACCTTCTTGGTAGGGCAGGTGATGTTAATAGGATAGAAGACTTTATCAAAACAATGCCAATGGATCCTAATGTCCTTATTTGGAGAACAGTTTTAGGAGCATGCTGCCGAGCTAATGGCCGTAACATAGAGCTAGGGCGAAGGGCTGCAAAGATGCTTATCGAGTTAGAGCCGCAGAATGCTGTGAATTATGTGCTTCTTTCTAACATGCATGCTGCTGGTGGGGAGTGGGAAGATGTGGCAGAGGCTAGGTTGGCAATGAGGAAAGCAGCAGTGAAGAAAGAAGCTGGGTGTAGTTGGGTCAACATGAAGGATGGAGTTCATTTGTTTGTAGCTGGAGATCAAACACACCCTGAAAAAGATAAAATCTATGAAAAGCTAAAGGAGCTAATGAACAAAATGAAGGATGCTGGATATGTGCCTGAAACCAAATATGCACTCTATGATCTTGAGCTTGAGAACAAAGAAGAATTCCTCAGCTATCATAGTGAAAAACTAGCAATTGCTTTTGTTCTAACTCGCAAATCTGAATTACCAATTAGGATAATGAAGAACCTTCGGGTTTGTGGTGACTGCCACACTGCTTTCAAGTACATATCAAAGATTGTTAATCGACATATAATTTTACGAGATTCAAATCGATTTCACCATTTTGATGGTGGCATATGCTCTTGTGGGGATTATTGGTGACCAATGCAAAACAATTATGTAGTTTCTTTGGATTCTTCACCACTATGGCTTTGGGAAAACATGGTTGACATTTTCAAATGCAATTTATAGGTGTTTTTAAATTGTTAAAAGCAAAGAAGATTGAAGGAAAATAGTGAGACATATAGTTAGAAGTGGAGCCATATATTGAGATTGGTTGGCATATTATACTAGGTGGTAGAGATTGAAGAGTGACAATGTCTAGAAGTTTGATGACAATCCACCACTAAGAGAAGTTGCAATTTTTGGCAAATCTGAATGTGACTTAGCTTAGTCATTTATCTGATTGTAACTGGAAAGGAAGAATAGATGAAGACATTGGTTTTGTTTGGTACCAAGTTGTCTTGTTTTTTGGACTGAATTATATCCATTTTTGTAGTCTTCTTACTGTAACTTTTCACTGAGTCCTAATAAGACAGATATACAAGAGATTTATTCCAAGGTATTCTTTGGACTGCTTAATGACATACTCTTTTTGGGAATAGAAGTCTGGGCGAGGAAATAGACATACTTTTTTTCGGTCCATAAACGTTCCTTATCTTTAGAGGTGGGAATACTTTGAGCTCGACTTATCATTTATCATAGGTCCGTTTTTAAAGTATGATATGACTTGTTTGAAAGTCAGATATATATATATATATATAAAGTCTTGTAGTTTATTTAAAAGTTCACTTCACAAATTTTTTCTTTAAATTCGACAGTTATTATTAATTGTATATAATATAATTTTCTTTAAATTCGACAGTTATTCTTAATAATTATAATTTCTGACGATAAATACATGTTATCACTACATACACTCCCAACTCCCTATATAGTGCAAAGGACGTATGTAATAAGGTAAATAAAATAAGGTTAGATTTTGTAATATGCAGCTACGGTAGGATCCAAATCTAGAAATTGACCTAGAAGAAGAGGACTAATCCTAAGAAAATAGAAGCTTCCTATCACTGCTGATTAGATTAGGACACGTTCCCTTGTTTTGTTTGCAAAGAACGAACACACCCAGCAATTGCTTAGTTGACTCAAAGGTCTTTCTAACAACAAGGCCATTAAAACCAAAGGCCTACCATTTAGCCTTTTATTTTTAGGGAACAAGTCTTCCTCAAACATTCAAGTACATTCAACTATTCCAAAATGTGGGCTTGGATTTATCCTTCGTTTCGTTGATAACAAAATAAAATCGTACGAGACACGAGTCAAGTCTTTCCCAATGATTTTGGTTCATAGACCTCACTACTCATATCTATATATTACTACTGTATTTAAGAGCTTAAGTAAAAAAAAAAAAAAAGAGTGGATCAGTCCTATGCTCCAAGCAGCTCATCCTAATTAGAAATTATAATTTTTTTGACATGTTTGAATATATTATTATAAAATAGAATTTAAATAGAATGTCATATAAAGTTAAATTCTCTAAAATATCATATTAAATTACAATTTACAAAATAGTACTTAATCTCATTAATCTATTAAGTGGTTAGTGTATTTATGAATTTTTGCATCACTCACTACTTGGGTGGTGTTGGATTGTCTACAAGGCTTTGATTCAAAGATATAACAATACAAAAATTGAAAAAAAAGAATTGATGAAAACAAAATAGTAACACGTGTTTTCATTTATCAAATTGTAATTTGTAAATAGAACATAACAGAATAAGTAAGACTTAGTTCAATTGACAAATATTAATATTGTTAGTTGAATTCCTTATTCTGAATCTAAATTTAAAATCTTGCAATTATGTACGAGTTTTTTTACACAAAATAAATATAAAACAGAACAATCAGATAATTCCTACACGCAAAAATGAAAAATCTGATTTGCTAGCTTAAAAGATAAGTCTAAGATATTATTTTTCTAATAAAGATTCCATTGGTACTCAATTAATTAACAAGCACAAGTGATTTCTGATTCTGACCATAATCAAAATAAAAACTTTTCTCAGCTCTTGAATCAGAAAAGAATGCAGCTTTCATCTTTTTTATAAAATCCTCACATTTCTTGTTTAATTCCTCTGTGTCATATTCATCAATTATCATAAGGGCATTTTCGTCTTCTTCATCTTCTTCTAAATCTATAATCACATTTTGTGGTTCCACTATCATCAAACTCTTTTCTTCTTCTTCTTCTGTTTGGGATTCATTTTCCATAAAGTTATCAACAGCAATTGGTTCTGCAACATCTAATTCTGATTCATATAATTCGAACCGACTACTCTTTTCGCTTTCGATAACATATTCAATACTTTGGTAAGTTGTTGATGAAGATGAATTGATTATACTAGAATAAAATGCTATAAAACCAAGAAGTGCATTGCAGAGAAGGAACATGTAACTCTTGTCAATGATGTTGCTGAAGAATTGCATAAGGAATGGTTTCAAGGAGTGAAAAAGTAAAGGAAGTAGAAAAAAGAAAACACAGAAGAGAGAAAAATAAAGGAGAAACTTGAAATTTTGCTTGAAACAAAAAGAAGCCATGTCTTAGTTTGTGCTTGTTCGAACTTTGAACCTTAAAATTATGTTACTATGACATGTTTCTCTACTATATATATATTGTGAAAGGGAGGTGCAAAAAGGAATATGGGCCAGTAGTAGTAATTACTTGGAAAATGTCTCTTGCAATTTTTTAATAATAGGACTTAGTAAATGGCAAAGTTTGATTGGGGGACAAGATCCAAAGTCAGTCAACTAACTTTTTTAATTTTTTAAATAAATATATAATAAGACGAGTAAAATCATCAACGCAAGAGTGTTGATAAAAAAATAAGTGGAATCACTTTTATTCAAATCATTTGTTTGAAGTTTTGTTTTTGCGTAGAAAAAGTAGTAAAAAAGTTTTTGTGAGAGCAAATTCTTTGTAACTACCAATTGTATTAATAAACTAAATACAAATGAATCTAGGTAAACTAAAATAATAAGGCTAAATGTGTGCTTTCCTAGGATCTTCATAGTTTATTGAAATTAAATTTTGACGCGGACGTTGCACAAGTGAACTTATAATTCTAAATTTTTCATAAAAATTGTAATGCTATGTATGAAATTAGATAATAACATGGTTAATTGTTTTATTTTGACTTAAATGTTGTTTATTTTGAATCATGTTCGTGAAGTCTTGCGATTTAGGTTCTATGTGGGTTGAAGAATGCATATGTTTATAAATTACAGTTTATTGAAACATGTATTATAGAAAACAAAAATTGTTTAGAAATATGTGTTAGAGATAACCTTTTTTATAGTATTGAAAAAATTTAATATTTGAAAGAAGGTACTAATATATTTTAGCATATGACCATACAAACAAAATTTAATATTTCTAGAGAGTGCAAATATTTTTCTCTAAGTTTATATCAACGATAGTATTATAAAAAAAATAGAAAAATGTATAATAAACAATATAAATTGAATTTAAAGAACTTTATACTTCAATGCCGAATTATTGGTCAAATTCTAAATTTTATTCCTATATATGGTTTAAATATAAATATAGATAAGACATATAGCTAATTACATAATAATTTGTTTTCATTTACATAACAAATGTCTTTCACATTGAATTATAGCAATGAAAAAACTATTCTAGTTAGATGGCAAATCCAAAAAACCGCACTTCTACATCAAAAAAAATTCGCAAGAACTTTTGAAAAAAAAAAGACATATACAACATCATTTAAAGTCTTTTCATTAGTTCAATCCATTTTTACAGGTAAATCAAAAAGGTGTTTTTTTTTTACAACAAAAAAAATGAATTAGTTCGATTCAAAGAGTATTTATTAATATTCATTTTATACTAATACTAATATAGAATATACATTCTGTATTAAAACTCAAAGATCTAAACTCAAAAATTGTAGAAGTTCTTATGCTTTTTGCTTTGATGTAAGGGAAAAAACTCTAAAACCATGTAAAACATGAGCATAGAAATAAACACAAATTAGATGTAATCAAGTACGAATTTGTCGATAATCCATCTAACACATATTTCAATAGTAGAGTTGTATAGGGAATTAATTTCACAGGAAAATTCGCATGAAAAACATTGATTTTTAATAGTGAATATATCCATTTTAAAAAATGTGGACATTTTTACATTTTATTATGGAAAAAAAGAGGACAAAACCCCGACATTTCAAAAAACAATAAAAATTATCAAAAAATTTGTTTTTATTATTTGCATAAATAAATTTTTATTAACTAATATTTTTTTATCTTATTTGTATAAATATTAAAAAAAAACATAAAATATTTTCATAAAATAAAATATTCCTAGACAAAGTCTTGCATACATCTATATGTGGAATGATTATAAAGATCACAGTGACTTGTGGATTTTTTTTTCCTTTTGATTAGTTTTACCATTTTTAACGGGATGAATTAACATATATTGTTTTATCTATGAAACGGAGATTAATTGATTGATATTTCCTGGCCCAAATTTTTAAAAATCTAGTGGTCCCAATTTTCTTTTCTTTTCATCTTAATAATAATTAATTTAATGTTTATTTAGTTTTTGTTTTGTGACGTCGTTGTTTTATATGGCGTTGCTTTTATCGTGGTTTTGATTTGACAGTTGTTTAGGATTTTTTATTTGTGCGTTATTCATTTTGTTCATATTTGTATTAGCTTTGATTCGGTGCAAACTAAAAAATTAATTTTGATGTCGTTAATATTATAAATCTGAAAGTATAAATATTCTAAACACTTCAATTTATCATATTTGTAGATTTTATCTTATTTGTAGATATTTTGTTGTTTTATACAATTAATCTTAGCGTTGTGAGTGTGTTTGCAAATTTTTTTTAATGACTTTGAATCTATTATAATATACTAAAATAGAGTTTCAAATACCATTACGATACATCATTCAATATTGTGTCATTTTATTAAAATATTATCAAAAAAATGTGACACATCTAAGAGGCACTATTTCATTCTCCTTACCGTATTTGTAATTTTCTTTAACACACTCTTTGCTATTTTAGCATCTAATATATTATTTAGAATTACTCGTGTGTCATGAGTTACAATACAATCAATAATATCCGTTATTCGGCAATAATAATTCAACGTTAAAGTATAAAATTCTTTAAATTCATTTTATATTGTTTTATAATACATTTTTCTTATAATATTATAGTTGATATAGACTTGGAGAAAAATATATGCGCTCTTTTAAAATATTGAATTTTATTTGTATAATTATATGCTAAAATATACTTATACCTTCTTTTAAATATCAATGGATAATAATGTGGTTAGTTATTTTTATAATTTTAATATATTTAAAGATTATTATTATTATTATAACAACATTCGTACATTTAAGAAAAATCAAAATATAATTGATGGACAATTTATAACTCGTATCTTTCATTTTCATAAATACAGATGATTACCCATACTATATATCTACTAAATAGGCTCCTGCTCGAAAACTTTGGATCCTAATATCCAAAATGGAAATAGTTTATTAATTTTCTACTATATCGTGGTACAAAAACTAATTGACTTGGAAGTCATTGTCTACATTGACTTGGAAGTGGTTTTCTATTTTGCTTCGTTTGATTTTTCATCTCAAAATATCGTCCACTTGAAGTTATAAGATAAGATGCATGGATTGATTTAGATAGAGACATAAATAAAACTTGAAGTGATAAAAAAAATTATTTATTGAGTTTTTTTATACGTTATGAAAATAAAACAAATACATTTTATTTTTCAATTGTATTTTATTTGTGATTTCGTCATCTATACACGACATTGTTTTATTCAGCGTCTTGAACTTGGAATTACATTGTTTGATTTATAGTTTTTTTGATATTTGTATGATTTAAATTGACATATTAACTTCAACATACTACAAATTCAATCAATAATTAATTTTGATGTCGTCATGGATACTCCAAACACTTTAGTTTTATCAAATTTACATCTAACGTAATACACTAAAATAATATTTATTGTTTTAATAAAAGATTAAATAAATTTTTTATTTCTGTAAATATACCATATTTCATTTTAGTCCCTCTAAATTTTTCTTCAAATAATAATTCCCACAATTGTTTTGTATAAACAATTTTAATCATTGCTTTAAGGTCGATTCATATTTAAAACATTATAATAATCTCAATTTCATATTATTTAAATTTTTAAATATTTTTTTACAATCATATTTAAAACATTATAATAATCTCTATTTCATACTTTTACCATCTCTTTATGACTTGGATCTGAATAACTTATCGTTAACAATGAAAAAGTTTGTACTAATATTTATATACACAAAGAAATGTAATCTTGGTCCGCTTTTGTTATAACTTTTTAAAAAAAGAATTTTAAAAATAAAGGTTTAAATAAAAAATTGGTTTAATATTTTTTAAATAAAATATGGAAATAAAAAATTGTTATTAACAACGGCAGCATAATGACCATTTTATAACTGTTTCGTATGAGATTTGAATTATATCCCTTGATGTTATAATGTCAAAATCTTGTCACTAAACTGACACCTCCAAAACTAAAAACTTGTTTAAATAGTTTATCATAAAAATTTATTTTAAGTATTTTATCTATTTGCTACAACTTTTATTAGATGATGAAATTTCAAAAAATTATTAATTAAAAATCTTACTTAGAAAACCCAAAGAGTTAAGACCAAGATGAAAGAATAAAAGTGTAGCGCATTGATACAGAGATCATGCTTAACTAAAGCAATAGAAAAGAAGACTATATTGACGGTAAAAGTCATTCTAAATATAACGCAACAGAAAATTCCATCAAATAAAACATCGGATGTAAAAACCATTGTTAGTAAGTCTATCAGTACATGTGTTGTGTTTCCTATGAATATGAGATATGTGAAAATGCATTTGCACTCTAATTTTTTACAACAAAAAAAAAAGTTATTGTGAGAATCTTTTCATAAAATTTACTTTTAAGAGATACTTTTTATAAAAAAAAATGGAATTTTTATCATGTTTAATATCTAATTTATTAAGTGTTAAAATTATGTTTTTAATGGATAACAAAGTAGTTCAAAATAGTTTATGATATTTTTAAGTAAGTATTCATAAAAATTATTTTTTTAAATATATAATTAAAATCAGTTTTGTAAAGGTTTTGAATATCATTTAACTTTATTGCATATGGTCTATTTAGAAAATGAGGAACAATATTCTTTTCCGCCAATGAAAATATAGACACTAGTTAATGTGACACTCTGGCAAGAGCATAAGGACTAAAAATAAAATGTTGAAATTATATGATTAAATATTTAATTAATTTTTTAATTTCATCCAATTTTTTATAATTTGATGTGATAGATACTTATGTAACAAGATAAATGATCAAAACTAATATTAATTGTAAACAACTTTAATATTTTAACTAAATTAAACAATGTTCAAGTCCATTCATTACATTAAGAGGTGGTCCATACTTTCTTTAACAAAAAAAGGTGGTCTTTACTTGTTTTATATTTACATTGACTTGAAATTCTTCTCCAAAGATGGAATCTTCTGAGTTGCAACAATGGTTGGTGTATCTCAAAATTTTGTCCATTTCATATCAATGGTTCATCTTTTTGAAATATGTGTGTATATAAAGGGGAGGTAATTATCCCTCTCACTCTCACATAAAACCATCATTTTATGAGAATGTATTTTTTATGTGAGAGAGAAACACTTATGATCCTTGAGTCAAATTAGAAGATTGATATTAAAAGTACCATTTTTAATAACTTATGTGTTCTTTTAAGAATATCATTTGATTTTCTATTCACTGATTCATCTTCTCATTCCCAACCTCATCTAAGATATTATTATTAAATAAGAAAGAAATGAATATTTACTTAAATTTCTTTTCACTCTTTCATACAAAAAGTTATATTTTTTTGCAAAACACATGTACGAATTTTATTTATATTTCATAACGAATCTAGAAAATTAAATTCATAGGGATAATATTATATTTTATTTATGAGTACGCTCTTTTTACTTTATCAGACTCACCAAATTAGTCTCTTGTTAAAAAAAGAATCGAAATTTTTAACCTTTAAAAATTATCATATTTAGTGTAGTTTTTGTCTCAATCTAGATTTTTGACACCTAGAATTATGACTTTTGGCCTAAAAATTATAATTTATTGCCCCGATTGCAATATGAAGTGAAAAACACTTTTAAGGCAAAAAATAGTCATTTTTTGAACTAAAATCATAATGTTTGGAGTAAAAATTATGTATTTCAACCAAAATTGTAACAAATGTGACAATTGAGAGACAAAAAAATTTAATTTTAAAATTGGAGAATTATTTTTGTGAATATGTTAAAATAGGGGACAAAAATACAATTAAATTTATTTTAAAATTGTAACATGACTTTTTAATTTTCAACACTATCACATATTTTTTTGAAAATTTTATCCTGCACCCTCATATTTTATACAAACTACCTATTTTATCCTATTCTCTCTTTTTTTTCAAAAAAAAATATTTTTTTTCTACTCCACTAAATTCAACTTGGGTTTCAGAAAACTTAAAAAAATAATAATTTCAAAACACATGTATTTTAAAAAGTTTAAATTTTGTGTGTTGGAAAACTTGATTATAAGTGTAGGGTAGGAGAATAAGTGTGAGGTTACGTATAGGCTAAAATTTTCAATTTTTTTGTAAGTAACCAAATTTAATCATTCAAAAATTTGTCTCTCATATTAATGTGCATCTAATTTTCACAAATAAAATTATTTAATATTTTTTAATGGGATAAATACTTAATTATAAGTGGAGGCCAAAATAAAATTATTCGCTAATTACCAACAAAATAAATAACTTAGTGGGGTGCTTGCCTCATTGGATACAGATGAATTCGTTCACAAGAGTAATATACAAAAAAATAGTTATCTTGAATGAAATATATGAGAAAAAAAAAATTCAAAACACTTGTTTTTCAAAAAAATTGAACATTGTAGCGGAAATTTTTTTCCAAATTTAAATTTTATGAAACACATTTGTGTATCGAAAAACATAAAAAAAGTTTTCTGGTAACAAAATTCAAATTTTCTAAAACACATTTGTTTAAGTTTTTCGGTATACAAAGTTTAGGTTTAAGGTTTAAACCCTAAAACCTATAAAACATATTTGTGTACTGGAAATTTTTTTTCCAAGTTTTGCGGTACACAAAGTTCAAATTTTCTAAAATACATTTGTATATTGAAAAAGTTTTCCAAGCACACAAAGTTTAAGTTTAGAGCTTAAACCCTATTAAAATATTTTGTGTACCAGAAAACTTTTTCCAACATATGTATATGATGATGTGTGAGATGTAAAAGCTAAATTGAGAAATAAAAGTTGTGAGATGAATTGTAAAAGCATATGAAGGGTGCGCATAGGAATATAAGTGATGAGGAACAAATATTATGATGTGGCACATAAGTATCTGATATATCATTCAATAAATTTGAAGATTTATTTTAATATATTATAATAGATAGAAAACACAATTCTTTAAAAATCACAAATAGTTGTAGAGAGGTTATTTTTATTATATATTTGGAAATTATACATTTGTATTAATAAATATTCTATGTAACTGTAGAGGTTATTTCATCATAAACAACCCTGAGTTTATCTCATGCATGCTACTTGAAAAAATACAGACATCTCGATAGTTTGTCTCCAAATCAAAAAAATTTACGATATATGATTGTATCACATGCATGGTGGCATTGCATATGAGACATAAAAACAAGAATTAATTGTATTTTTGTCTCATATTTTATCATACTCACAAAAACTGTTTCTTATTAAAATCAATTTTTTTGGTTCTATAAATATCACATTTTTGCAGTTTTAATCCCAATCTAAATTTTTTACTCTTAAAATGGTGTTTTTACCTCAAAAATGAAGTATCGCCTCAATCGTAAATTTTAAAAGAAAATACCATTGTTATATGGCAAAAAATCACAACTTTTAGACTAAAATTCACCATTTTCATACTAATAAATCGTTATTTTTGAAAAAGAAATTATAGGTTATGACCAAAATGCAATAAATGTGATAATTGATGATCAAAAAGTTTAATTTTAAAATAATAGATTATTTTCATAAATGACAAAATAAGGGAAAATTAAGCCTCATTTTGTTTCCACAACCTCATATACGTTTTGATTTGGCCCAGCTGTCTGCATCCTGGTTTAGAAGAAAAATAATATTTGGACATCAAAAAATTAATGTCAAATATGGTGTCAAGTATTTTTAGTGTTTCTTTTTTAAATGTGTGTAAAGTAGTTTAGAAAATAAAAAATAGAAAAGAGATAAAGACAAACATATAAAGTTTAATACCGGTGTCAATATTTAGATGTTCAAATAAATAATTATATTTAGAATGCTTTTTATAAAATTCTCATACAAGATAAATCATTAAAAATTGGTTTTTTTTTCTAAAATAATTTAAAAATAAATTAATTTGTAAATTGAGTGCAGCTGGGTTGCTGCTAGTATTGTGAAAAAACCAATTGTTTTACCTTTAAAAAGATACAAGGGCTAAAAAAATTTATTAAAAGTATCACTTTTTATTTTACAAATTTATTTTATAAAAATGATTTAATTATAATTTATAATCTACATCAGTGTAATTATCGATATCTCAACTATGTTATCACTTCAATAATAATCAATCTCATTTGCAGTATCTAAAAATTTCATTAATTTACGATAGAGATAATATTAAATCCATTACTACTCAATTAATTAACAAGCATAAGAGATTTCTGATGACAATCAAAATAAAATCTTCTACAAGATCTTGTCTCAGAAGAGAACGTTGCTTTCATCTTTTTAATAAAATCATCACATTTCTTGTTCAATTCCTCTATCTCAATTTCATCAACCATCAAACTCTCTTCTTCCTCTTCCTCTTCACTTTCCACAACATTTTCATCAACAATTGGTTCTTCTACAATCTCTGATTCTGATTCATTACCGCTATTGTTTCCGATGCTACGTTCATTGCTTTCATTGATTAGAGTTGAATAGAAAACTATAAAAGCTAGAAGGAGATTGCAGAGAAGGAACATGTAACACTTATCAATGCGGTAGAAGGTAAAGAATTGCATAATGAATGGCTTCAAGGATTGGGAAAGTAAAGAAGGTAGAATAAACAAAACACATAACATGGAAAAACAAAGCAGAAACATTATTAGTAGTAACTGCATGAAAGAATCCATGTTTTGTGTTTTGTTTGTTTCAAACTTGAATCATAAGTGTGCTATGGTTGGTGAATGCATCTATTGTTTATGCTTCTCTCTATATATATATGGTGAAAGCAACGTATATGTAGCTAAGTAATAACTAATATTTATGTGGAAAATAAATCTAAAGATTTGTTTAATATAAAAATAATTTGGAAACCAATCCGATGTGTCACGTAAATAGTCTCTTAAGTATATACTGACGTGGGTTCCTGTTATAGTCGACGCGTATGAAAAAACAACTATTACGAGAAATTAATTTGTTAAGTGAATCGTTATATTTTGAAGGACTGATATCTGATTTTTAAATGAGATACTTTTATTAATTCAAAAATATAATTAGGAGATTATTAGATTAAACTAAATTGATATATCATCAGACCTAAATTTTCTTCAGTCACAATTATGTGATTGAATGTAGTCATGCGCTCATGGTTGTCTGATAAAATGATAAAAAAATAAACGGCTTTGATTTCAAATTCGAAAAATCTTATTTATAAGAACTTCAAAATCAACTTTAAAATCAAAATTCATAATGCTTGTAATATGCTCTCATAGTTCATTTAATCCAAATTCTGTATGGTAACTTTGATTGGGGGACAAGATCCCAAGTCAGTCAAAAAGGTTTTTTATTTTTTTTTTGTTACAAGTTTTTTTAATTATTTAAGGGAAATTTTGTTAAGAGATTAAGAATTAAAATATATTTTTAAAAGTTGTTCATTCAAGGTTTTGATATCTTAAAAAGTAATATTTTTTACATAAATTTTGTTTGTTTCTTTTTTTTATTGTTTCTTTTTACCCTAACCTATTTTTTAAATATACATATAAAAATTCGAGTAAAATTATAATGCAAGAGTGTTAATGAAAAATAAGTTGAGTGTTTGTATTTAAATAATTTGTTTGAAGTTTTAACAGACGTACCGTTTTTCTAATAAAAAAAAATTCATACTGTTTAAATAAAGAAGCTGAAATTTCAACTGCGGGTGCAAAATTTGAAAGTGCAAATTCTTTGTAACTACTGATTGTATAAATTAACTGATCAATCAGTCTTATTTATTATAGTTAAAAATTATAGTTAACTAATCAACCGATTAAGTAAACTTAAACAAGCGTAAACGTGTGCTTCCCTAGAATTTTCTGTTCTAGGATCCCTATTATTTTTAATGATTCAATTTTGTTGACATAGGACGCGTGATTCTTTAAATTAAAGATGGAGAAAAAAAATGTACGAGGTTCTTTTTATTAAATTTTAAATATTACTTTTTATAAAATAAAATAAAAAATAGTTAATAGAGAAGATAACGGATACAATTCTAATAGAAAAGGCGTTGTGTGTCTGCGCGTTACTTTCTTGAAATACAGAAAAAGTAATCTCTCACCTAATAATCAAAATTCTCCATATAATTAGATGAGACTACAAATTAGAGGACTGTCTTTAGGGTTAAAGTTAATTGCTTTAACCAATTATAAAAGGCAATGCCATGTTAGCAATTTTAGTGTTGATGGTCTACAATAACAATCGTATATACAAATTTTTTTAGTTATTGCATATCAATCCTATTTTTTAATTTATTTACCTTTTTATAAATTATTTGTATATCTAGTTTTTAATTTGTTGGCAAATTTTTTGAAAAAATTTATTTATTTTGAGTAATTATTTATATATTAATTTATAATTATTTTGTATTAAATTTGTTTCATTTATTATTTTCGTATTTACTTTTATGGTTTTTCTAATTTTTAAATTATTTGCATATCCACTTTTGTAATTTACTAACAATTTTTTAAAAATTATTGTTTTATTTCGAGAAATAATTTTTTATGATTTCGAGTAACTATCTTTAAATCAATTTACAATTATATTGTATTAAATGTGTGTTTCCTTTATTATTTTCGTATTTATTTCTCAAATTTATTACTATTTTTGTACTACTTTATTGATTTTTTTTTAAATTGTCCAATAAATAATACTAATGGAACTTGACTGAGTCAAGTTGACTCCATGACGTCACACTCATATGTCATCTCTTAAACATCATTATATAGTAAAACTTATTGAAAAAATTGGACAAAACTAATATATATTACATTCAATTTTTTTAAGGTATATATATATATATATAATTTAAACTTTATTTATTTATGTATGATAAATTAATTATTAATTGAAGTAAAACAATATCGTTAGATCATCGAAATTAAAATTTCTAAGTTATAGTTTGTCTAATTAGTTAACGTTAAACTATTGGATTGTAAAAATTAGAATTTTTAACTAAGTCATATTAAACTGTTGGACTATCGAAATTAGAATTTCGAAGTTATATTTAGTCTAAATAGTTAACATTGAACGGTTAGATCGTCGAAATTTAAATTTATAAGTCATAGTCAGTTTAATTATCTAAGATTAAATCATCGTATCATCAAAATTTAAAGTTCTAAGTCATAGTCACCTTAATCAGTTAAGATTAAATTGTTAGATCCTCAAAATTTAAATTTATAAGTCATACACAATCTAATTAGTTAATATAGAATCGTCATATCATCAAAATTAGACCAAATATTATGACTTAGAAAATTGCACCTTTGAATTATTGTAATTAAAATTTCTAACTTATTGTTTGTCTAATTAATTAAGGGTTAAACGTTAAATTGTTGAAATTATAATTTTTAAGTCATAGTTAGTCTAATCATGTTAGATCATCATAATTAAATTTCTAAGTCATAATCAAAATAATTAGTTAAGATTGAACCGTCATACCATCAAAATTAGACTAAATATGACTTAGAATATATAATTTTGATGATTCAACGGTTCATTCTTAACTAATTAGAATGATTATAACTTAGATATTTTATT
>JBBPBP010009778.1:46024562-46035748 GCA_037974735.1 Cicer chorassanicum
AATTTAAATTTCGATGATCTATCAATTTAATATTAACTAATTAAACCGATTATGACTTAGAAATTCGAACTTCTATGATTCAACGGTTCAATCATAACTAATTAGATTAACTATGACATACAAATTTTAATTTCGACGATTCAAAGATTAAATTTTAAATAATTAGATTAAATATGACTTAGAAATTATAATTTAAACAATCATACAGTTGAATCTAACTTAATTAGACTATCTATGACTGAAACTTTTAATTACGATGATATGACGGTTCAATCAACTAATTAGTATAATTATGAATTAAAAATTTTAATTTCAACTATCTAGCATTTTAATTTTAATTAGTTAGACAAACTATGACTTAGAAATTATAATTTAAATTATTCAACGATTCAATCTCAATTAATTAAACTTAAATATGACTTAGAAATTTTAATTTCAATTATCTAAAGATTCAATATTTACTAACTAAACGGACTATGATTTAGAAATTTAATTTCGGACGATCAAATGGTTCATTCTTAACTAATTAGATAAATTACGACTATGAAATTTTAATTTGATGATCCAACGATACAAATTTAACTAATTATACAAAATATAACTTCGAAATTATCATTTCGGTGATTCAACATATTTGGATTAATAGTGTTTTGACTTAATAGCAATTTTAATCTTCATACTTTTACTGATTCACGAAATTAGTCTACATATTTTAAAAGTCGAATATTTTGGTCCCTCTCTTTTATTTTTTAACTAAAAAATAACGGCGTGAGATGTTTTAAATAACGTGACATATGATTCAATGATGTACAATGATTAACAACCATGAAATTGAAATAAAACACCGTAAAAACTTAGCATTCAAATTTAGAAATTTTTCACATTTTTAATTTAATTAATGACATATGAATAATTAATTTATCTAGATGGTTTTATATCGTAGAATTGTATGTCGTGTAATTTAAAATATCAAATCATCAATTTTTAGTTTAAAAATATGAGGGATGGACCAAAATTGTCGACTTTTAAAATAAGGGCACCGATTCCGTGAATTAGTAATAATAGAATGATTAAAACTGCAATGAAACCTAGTGCTTTGGATTCATGTAATTTACAGCGAATTTGGTTTTAGTCCTCGTATTTGGACAAAATCCAGATTCGTTGTATATTACATAGACTACAAGCATTATTAACCATTTCAATTTTGATGATTCACAACTTCATATTAAAAAATTAGATAAACTATGACTTAGAAATTATAATTTCGATAATCCGAGAGTTCAATGTTAACTAATTAGTAATTAGATTAACTATCACTTAAAAATTTAAATTTGGATGATCCAACGACTCAATGTTATTAATTTCAATTATCAAATGGTTCAATATTAACTAATTAGACAAACTATGACTATAAATTATAATTTCAATAATTCTACGGTTCAATCTTAACTAATTAGACAAAATATAATTCAAAAATTATATTTTTGATGATCTGACGATTAAATATTAACTAATTAGACTAACTATGAATTATAAATTTTAATTTTGATGATTCAACGGTTTAATTTTAGCTAATTAACTAAATATGACTTAGAAGTTCTAATTTCGATTATATGACAGTTGAATCTTAACCATTAGACTAACTATGACTTTGAAATTATCATTTGGTTTAAATATGTCTTTGGTCTATATAAATTTTTTTTAATTTTGGTCGTCCTTCCACCCAACTTATGTTACAAAAACTTTAACACCGTTAAACTTAAATACAATTAAAACATAACCTATTTTTAATCTAAAAATAAACCCTCAATATAATTTAATCATAACATTTTTTAACTTAAAATTAACCACAAATATTTCAGTTTTTTTCTCTAAAAAACTAAATTGCGAACGCCTTCTCCTTCATTGTTTCTTTTTCCCTAATATAATTAAAACATAACATTTTCATGATCTATGCTGAGAAGAATCAATTCATCGAATTATTATTATTATTTTTTCTTATTAATGTTGTTTGTGTTGCATATGAATATTGATTGAAGAATCTAGTGAATGGATATGTATTCATCGGCAAGCCAATGATCATTTAGTTTGGCCGGAGAATGGATGTTTTTTGGATTAAGTTTTAAGAAGCACACGATTCTTCATTTCATATTGCTTGAATACTTTCATAACTACATATGGCTAATGATGAATTTTCTATTCAATACTACGGGAGGACTCCATGATAGACCTATACCATGTAGGTCAACATTCCCTGATGTTGAGATATAAAACTAGTTTGTATATGAATCTAGAAACCAGAACTAGAATGTTAGTAAGAGTAATTGAAAATGAAGACCAAAATTATTATTAAAATTATTATTAAGGAAGTATTATTGCGGTTTGCCGTCGATGAGAAACGATGAAGAAGACATTCGCGATTTAGGTTTTTTTGGAGAAGAAGACTGAAATATTTGTGGGTTAATTTTAGAGTAAAAAATGTTATAATTTAATTATATTGAGCATTTATTTTTAGGTTAAAAAAAGTTATGTTTTAATTATATTTAGGTTTAACGGTGTTAGAGTTTTTGTAACAAAAATTAGATAAAAAATGAAACTATATTTTAGGGATGTTACAATGGTTCAATATCAACTAATTAGATAAACTATGATTGTAAAATTTTAATTTTGATTATCTAACGGTGTAATTTTTTTACTTCAATTAATAATTAATATAACATATATAAATAAGTGTTTAAATTTTATAATTTTAATATATATATATATATATATATATATATATATATATATATATATATATATATATATATATTATATACAAGATTAGCTAATATTTTTCATAATAATTACCTTAGAACTAGCATTTAAACTCAAAAGGTTGTGGATTTGATCCCTCTTGATGTTGTTTTTGAGATGTTAAAACGTTTTTTCCGCAAAGTTATTACAAAAATTATAAATACCGAGTAATTAGCACTACAAGAAAATTCACATTTAGTGACAGTCAAAATCTGTAGGGAAAAGTATAAAAACCGTAGGGATAGCCCAAAAAACCTACATTGGTTGAGTTTGTATTATCAGAAGTAGACTGATTTCCTTCATTATCACTTGCTCGATGTCGAATATTTAATTTTCTTTTACGAGCCATTGCTTCTCTAACACAAAATCATAAATGAACATTAGACAAATTTCAGAAAACATGGACAAGTCTAAAAGTAAAAGAAAAATATAAAGTGTAAAACTAGAACACATTTACGTCAACAAACTAGAACACAACTAGAACACATTTCCTTCGTCTTCCTCATCATCTTCATCATCATCCATATTATCAACATCAACAACTTCAAAAAAATCATTATCATCTTCAACTTCAATCCTAACCAAATCATTGACATTATGAGTAGCTTCACTTGTATCGCTCATTAGTTGCTCATGAATTTCTTCAATTTCATTAGATACCTCATCACCCATATCATAGATATCCCTAACTTTTGCATTGAGAACAACAAGCCAATCCTTGTTTCTCTCATCACATATATAAAACACCTTTTTAGCTTGTGATGCAAACACAAATGGGTCATCACAAATATTTTTCCCAGTATGTTTTAAAAATTTGAAATTGACAAGTGTCATGCCAAACTTATCTTTCTTGATACCTTTATTAGTATCAACCCAATCACATTTAAATAACACAAACTTGTACTTTCCAGAATAATCCAACTGCAGTATATCAGTTATTGCCCCATAGTAATTAATTTCATCTTTTGAGGTCTTTGTCTTTACAACTACTCCACTATTTTGTGTTTTCAAAAATCTCTCTCTCTTCTTTGTGTGGAACCTAAAACCATTAATTGCATAACCTTTGTATCTTCTTACTACCTCAGATGGTCCACGGGATAACCATCTAAGTTCATGAGTAACTTCTGAGCTATTTTGTTCATCCATACGCTGAATCTAAAATATTTCATGAAATATAGTAAGTTCCTATATTAAAACAATCAATAAAATTTAAATAATTAAATTCATATATGCTCACTCTGAGTTTAAACCACTCAATAAATTTTTGACCATGTTGCTTGTCAAGTTCAAGTTGTGTCAATCGCCGCGGTCGACACTGTCTCTTAAGATGTGAAATGTGTTCTCTAAAAATAACAGTAATAGAGTTAAAAAAAAAAGTAAAAACAAAATATAAATAGTATAAAATTGAAATATGATTTGTGACTAACTCTATAAATGGAGCGACTGCATCACAATTAGAAAGCACATATCTATGTGCCTGTGCTAACTCTTTCTTGTCAAGTTTAGTTCTACTCACTTTCTTCCTCTTTCCTAATTGTAACTTTTCTTGTTTCTTTATCCCTAATGGCCTTCCAGAGATTTCATCATCATTTCTGCTAGGTCTATTGAACCTAGTTTCTACCCCAGATAGATATTGCGAACAAAACGTCAAACATTCATTGGCCAAAAATCCTTCTGCAATTGATCCTTCTGGATGGGCTTTATTACGTACAAAAGACTTAAGAGTAAGAAGAAACCTGAAATTCAACAAAATTTAATATATGTATGTTCTCAACATCCAAACAAACTAGTTTAACACTTTTAATTAAAAAATTTATAAACCATTCATACCTCTCAATCGGATACATCCATCGATATTGTACTGGTCCAGCAACTTGGGCTTCGTGTGCCAAATGAATTACCAAATGCATCATAATAGTAAAAAATGAAGGAGGAAAAATTGTTTCCAACTGACAGAGTGTGATAACTATTTGAGACTCCAATTGTGATAAAAATTCCACATTAAGTACCTTAGAACAAATTTGCTTGAAGAAATTGCAAAGATCAACCAACACTGAAGTGACTTTATCTGGCAATGAACCCCGTAATGCTACTAGAAGAAGCTCTTGCATCAAAACATGACAATCATAACTTTTTAATCCAAACATCTTGTGTTGCTTGACTTGCACACAACGTGGGATGTTTGATGAGCATTCATCTGGAGTTTTTACATTCTTGAGAATGCTTAGAAAAGATTCCTTTTCTTTGTTAGTCATTTGATAGCATGCTCTAGGCAAACGCATTGTAGTTATATTAGGACTTGGTTGAGGATGGAGCATACTTCTTATGCCCATATCTACAAGATCCGCTCGTGCCTTATAATTATCTTTGGATTTTCCCTCTTGGTTTAACAATATACCAATGATGTTGTCACATACATTTTTTTCAATGTGCATCACATCAAGATTATGACGCAATACATTATATTGCCAATAAGGCAATGTGAAGAAAATGCTCTTCTTTTTCCAAGGTTGTGCTCCATTTGCTAGACCTTTTTCTCTACATTCATCTATTTGTCTTAAAATATCAGCCCCATCAAGTCTTCTAGGAGGGCTCCTTAGCTCCCGTGTTCCATCAAAATCCCTACTATTCAACCTCCACTTATGTTTGGGAGATAACCAACGACGATGACCCATGTAGCAAAATTTTTTACCATGACGTAACCACTGTGAGGTAGTTTCAATACCACAACATGGACATGCATATTGACCTTTCGTACTCCATCCAGACAAGTTAGCATATGCTGGAAAGTCATGAATAGTCCACATTATAGCTGCACGAAGTTGAAATGTCTCTTTCTTATAGGCATCAAATGTTTGAATTCCATCATCCCATAACTCTTGCAACTCTTGTACTAAAGGTTGTAGATAAATATCAATGTTATTTCCAGGACCTTTTGGACCCGGAATTAATAGTGATAACATGAAGTATGGTTGTTTCATGCACATCCAAGGAGGAAGATTGTAAGGGATTAGAATGACAGGCCAAGTGCTATGAGTAATACTCATAGTCTTGAAAGGATTGAACCCATCTGAAGCCACTCCTAATCGAACATTACGAGGATCTAACGAAAATGTTGGATACTGAGCGTCAAAATTCTTCCAAGCAATGGAATCAGCTGGATGCCTAAGAGAACCATCATTCAATCTACTCTCATGGTGCCATCTCATTGATTCGGCAACTTTGGAGGACATGAATAACCTTTGCAACCTTGGTTTCAATGGAAACCATCGAAGGATCTTTGCTGGTATCTTCTTTCGCCTCTCATAAGTCTCCATTCCATTACCTTGTACATCTTCATTTGTTGTTTTCCACCTTGACGTACCGCACTTTGGACATACTTCATATTTGACATATTTATCCCAATATAATATGCAATCATTGGGACAAGCATGAATCTTCTCATACCCCAAACCTAATCCTGAAACCATCTTTTTAGTTTCATAGTATGACTTTGGCAAAACATTTTCTTCTGGTAAAGCATCTCTTAGTAAATCAAGCAACATGGAGAATGACTTGTCACTCCACCCATGAAGACACTTTAAATGATACAAATGTACCATAAATGATAGCTTGCTATACTTCTTACAGTTGGGGTAAAGCATTTGCTCATTCTCCTTCACAAATTCGTAAAATTTAGAGTTTTCTCTAACTTCGGGAATTCTTTCACCTTCACCATAAATTGGCTCTTCTGTAGAATGAATTCCAAATACATCATGAACTAATCCATCCATGTCATGCTCCATTTCTACGTTTTGTTTAGTAGCGCTACTTGAAGTTCTAGGTTTTTCACCATGATATATCCATTGTCTATAGCCTCTAAGAAATCCACGGTGTGGATCTGTTAAGTGTTCATAAACACATACGCGAGAATAAGAGTGGCAATTGGCACATTTTGTACAAGGGCACATTATCTTTCCATTGATTTGTGAATTTTGAAACGCAAATTCAAGAAATTCATTAACTCCTTGAATATATTCTTCACTTTGTTTTGATGGATCAGACATCCATTCTCTATAAGCCATTTCGAAAAATTAACTGAAAATGGATTATGCAAATTTTAAAAATCAATAAGTTTTTTCCCCTTTTTTTTTACAACTCAGCCACAATATCAAAGTGCCACAAACATACTTGCTAAATATAATTAAGTCATTAAAGATAATAACCAACACAAACAACTTAACTATAATCCAGACATCAATTGAAAGCCACAAGTATTCTTTATTTTTAAGAATCAAGCAAAACACAACACATAAAGTATATACAATACTATGTTGTTTCAATATAAACTTCAAAGAGACTTTTAAACAAGTTTAAATGTTCGCAATACCTGATTTTGTGGCGATGATAGAGATACAAATGTGATGGAAATGTTGCAGATGTTGAAGGAAAGCACCACAAAATGCAACTAATAAAAAAATAGATTCAAACTTAGCAAAGTTCAAACTAATAATTGGAAAGAAAAATGATGAAAAATAACCAAAGAAAAGTAATAATAAGGAAGATCATATAGTCAACATGATTAAGAAGTAATATAAATTTAACATAGAAAAAGTTTAAACTAACAAAAACAAGTTTGCTTTTTGAGAACAACATAAAGGTTAAAAAGTTTGCTAAGTCTGCTTGTTTGAGTGTCTTATTGTATTGTATATATAAATTTGAAGATAGTTTGGAATTTCATGATTGTATTGTAGACATTATTGTAATGTATACATGTGTGAGTTTTGAAGTACAAGTGAATTGAATTCACAAGTAGCAAAACAATGAATTATAATGTTTGGAATAATTGACATTAGCAAAACAATGAGCTAACATTTTATTAACTAATATTAAAATAATTCAACATGGATCATAAATGACATGGCAAGTGTCTAACTATCAATTGACAAAAAAAACTAGCAGTAAAATAAGTTATATAACAAATTAATTCAACATGAACGTAGACCAATAACCCTGACAAAATCAATCAACTCGTAACAAATTTCACTCAAAACGGAAAGGATACATCTAAACTTTAAAGGATACATCTAAAATTCAGATTTAGCACTTGATCGTTTAAAGGATACATCTAAACTTTAATAATTCCAAGGCAAAACCCATTAAACAATCATGTAGTTGGTCATTGTTAACAACAATATCATATAAGATTCAAAAACTCACAAATATGTTAAGAATATATGTAACAAGCTATACCTGATAGCTGAGACCTAGATGGAATATTCTGCCTCTGAAAATCAAATACAGAAGTTCTGCATATATAAGCAACATTTTCAGGACAGGCAACTTCAGAGTAATCCAGACAACACTTTCATTGTTAAAAATGGGAAGCAATATGACATTCTTATACAAACCTCTTCAGCCTTAAGTTATTGTAATGTTTGTGGGAGTGAAACATTGGTGGCTGAAACTGACATACTATGATTCTCACACAAAACACCCTCTGACTTTGTTTTTAATTCTTTATTCCTATGATTATATATGTCTCTCTGTTCTGCCAAATTCTATCTTTAACTAAACCCTATAAAGCTTATATTTAGTTATAGTATATTGTATCTTATTGCATATACAGCCACAAACAAACTGTTTTCTGTTTTTGAATATAAAATTATTACTTATTGTTAACCTGAAAAAAAAATCAAATGGAATTCAGCTACCTTTCTACATAATTATATCCATAAGATTACAAACAACCCAATCATTCTGCACTTATATATTTTGAACCCTCAATATTTTGTAACTAGAGTACTATCCAATCCTTATAATCCTATATGTTTGTACAGATTCAGGGGACCAAAGTCTCATTCTAAAGCTTCCTAACTGATTATACTATTTATAATATTACTCTTAAGCAAACACCATTATCAACAACAATTCAATAGAATCTAACATAAATACCTCAAAATAAAGGAAGTTGTTAATCTTAAATCACAACAAAACCCTAAAAAGATAACACATTTTTTTCCATATAACTAAAATCAATCAAAACTAAACTAAAATGTTCAAAATGAAAACCAAAACAACTATTGAAACAACATAAAAGAGGAATAAATAAGAGAAAAAACTTGGTAAGGATGAAGAGAAACGAACCAGAACTAAACAATTGAGAAAAATGAAGGACGGTGCTGGATTGCCGGAAAACGTTGCCCGAAGGTGGAAGGGTCGTGGTCTTCGGTGATGGAAAATCAGAATGATTTTTGGGTTTTGGGGATTTAAGGATTTTGGGAGTTGAGTGGATAAATAGAAACAAACTAGAACTAAATGATTGAGAAAAAGGAAGGACGGTGCAGGATCGCCGGAAAACGTTGCCGGAAGGTGGAAGGTCGGTTGTCTATGGTGATGGAAAAATCAGAATGGGGAGTTTTGGGTCTAGCTGGTGTTTTAGGTTTCTTGCCATTGGTATTTTGGTTCCCTGTTGATATTTTTTAGTTCAATTCAATTTTATTTTTTTTTTGGCTCCATTTAGAATTTTGGCTCCCTTAAAATTTTTTGGCACCCTTAAAATTTTTTTTGGCTCCATTTAGAATTTTGGCTCCTTTAAATTTTTTTTGCCTCCAATGAAAAATTTAGAATTTTGGCTCATTGAAATTTTTTTGGCTCCATTAAAAAATTTAGGATTTTGGTTCATTGATATTTTTTTGGCTCAATTGAAAAATTTAGGATTTTGGTTCATTGATATTTTTTGCCTCCATTCATACGTAATTTAAGATTTACATTATGAAAAATTTGTACAAAAAATATTTTCACAAACAATTAAGAGTTTGACTTATTTAAAAAATATTTCTTTTTCAGTTTTGATGTCTATAATCACAAATTTAAGTGTGTCACTATAACAATTAGTAACAAATTTAAGTCACTGAAGGTATAAGACACATATGCCAACAACAAATAATTTATCTGTGGGTATAGGTTATCTATACCTACAGTTTTTAATGTTGTCGCTATAAACAACTGTAGGTATATGTCTATTTTCTTGTAGTGTAGATTAAAAAAATTATTGAATAATTAAATATATAATTACTGGATGATAAAAATGAATACATGTAAAAAAACTAAAAATATAAATAAGAAAATCTTGTAAAAAAAACTATAATATGAAAGGAAATCAAATTAATAAGACAATCTTGTAAAAAAAAACTCTAGTATGAAAGGAAATCAAATTAATACCAAAATTTTAAAGAATGAAATACAAAAATATTAAAAGAAATTAGTTTAATTTTAATTAACATAAAGACGTAAGTGCAATGTAAGAGTGAAAATATACGGTAGCTACACCACACTTTATAATTTAACTTTATCTCATTAAGTCAAATGACAATTAGGATCGGTTATTAACTTTACTGAGAAAAATTTGTTTTGCCCAATTCAATAGAATTTTCCTTGTCTTTATTTGATGTCAGAAACGTTTTTAGGAATATTAAGGTTGTGATCATAAACTAAAGTACAGAAGTTTCTATCAATTAGTTAAAAAAAAAGGTTTTATCAAGAAATTGTTTTGTTATAAAACTAACAGTTGTACGTGTTGGAAATGAGGATTTACTCTCACAAAGTAAAGGTGGATTATTGTTCTCTCACTAGAATAACTTGTATATAGAATTTGTAAGTTTGCATATTTTTACCAATATAAATAAGAGGAATATCATTTTTTTATTCCAAATAAATAGTGCAAAGGGTATAACGAGCACCCATCATTCTATTAGAAAACGTTAAAATATATCATAATCAACCATAAATATATCACATGTGTGGTGCCATTACTTACGATAGTACAATGAAAACTTATTAAAAGTCTAGAGGTAAAATTTAAATATGTAAAGAAAAGTTGTTCGAATGAAGATTCATAGAAAATTACCTGAATTTTTATTTTTGTGAAAAATTGATAGACAAAATTTCTAAAAATATAGAATAAGAAGGAACTCCAAATAGTAAATTTTAAGTATATGTTAAATTTGCTAAATTTTGTATAAAAAAAAAATTCGTTAAATTTTGTTTTAACATAATATTTTGCCACCATTGTTTATATATGTACCAACACTCATATCATAATAAAGGAAATCTAAATTGACTCTTATATAAGAGTTGTAAGATCAAAGACAAACTTTCTTTAGAATATAAGGTGACTACAATCACTCTAATGATTTTTAAAATTAATTAAATTAGTATAATATTTTTTATTAGTTTGAGTGTAAGTTGAACTAACATCAATAAATTCGACCTTTATTAATTTGAGAATAATTTTATATAAATTTAAAGTAGATTGTACAATATTCAAACCAAACTATTATCTTTTATCAACACTATATTAATATTGGTATTTTAAACAACGTCTTGTGCTTAAATGTATTTTAATAATT